>BMAW01092607.1:0-26780 GCA_019974015.1 Nephila pilipes | reverse complement strand
AAAAAAAAAAAAAAAAGATCGAGCTTTACTGGTTAAAAGTATTTAATTAGAACGGCAGCAACCACTTAGCTTCTTTGCGTGAATATCGTCGTTTAAAGGATCTGCAAAAAGGCCCCGCATCGAGGATTGGTTCGAGGAAGGTGATCATGAAATTTGAAGAGACTGGAGATTTGGGTGTGCTGCCTGGAAGAGGATGGAAACCGGTTGGGACTGAAACTGTCGAAGAAGTCGCTACTGCTGTGTTTGAAAGAGCCTCCAGTTCCATCTATTCTTCAGTTAATGGTCGATCAGTGTCACGCGAGTTGGAGACTCCGTGATGTACAGTACGAAAAATTCTGTGATCCATTTTAAAATGTTATTCGTATAAGATCCACGTGATGCAAACGCTAAAACCTCAAGATCACGAAACACGCCTTGAATTTCCTTGGCGATTTATGACGGGATTGGAAGTTGACGACGCGTGACATTTATAAGATTCTAAGATCAGATGAAGCACACTTTTATTTAGATGGAGCTGTGAATAGTCAAAATTGCCATACATAGAGTACTTCATCTCCTAATATCCTGCATGAACAACCACTGCATTTTGTTTACGTGACTGCTTGGCGTGGATTTACTGTTGCGTTTATCCTCGGACCTTTTTTCTTTGAAACTCTCACTACAGAAAGTCCTAAAAGATACTTTGTATGGAGTGCACGGTACAGTGAACTTTTTCAACTGCAGGTCATACCTGCTTTACAGGACCGACAATGTTTGCAAACCATTATCTTTATGTAAGATGGAACAACTACTCACATTGGGCGCCAAGTCAAAGCATTGCTTAGTGCCAACTTTGGCGACAATCGTGTAATATCCAGACATTTTCTGGATACATGGCCTTCTCTTTCACCTGACTTAAATCCTTGTAATTTCTGGTTGAGGGGATTTCTACAAGACCGTGCTTATAGAGAAGGGATTAGGACTTTACCAGATTTGAAAGCTAACATTAAGCACCATTTGGCTGAAATCCCTCGTGGGTTGCTTTGCGCTACCATTCAAAACGCTATAATGCGCTTTCAACACATTATTGATATGAATGGAGCACATATTGAGCATATTCTGTAATTGAATAAATTTTAACGTTTCTAACATTTTTTGACCTTCTTTGGGCACTACATTTCCTCCTAGTGGTCAAAATTTGAACTATTTTTTAATGTAAAAACCTTTTCCCCATGGTCCATATAGCATATATTCCAAGTTTCATCATAATCCGATAAGCAGAACGGGTTCTACAGGCCTCTGAATAGTATAACTTTAATTATAACCACGCGGTATTATATATACATGTGTGTGTATGTATCGTAAAATATTTTTTATTTGTCTCTATGCGTCATTATCCTTATCCTTCATACGTTTTGGTTGGTTGGTTGGTTGGTTGGTTGGTTGGTTTAGCAGGTTGCACTAGAATCAACACGAAGGCTTTTGATGACGAACCTCGTAATTTCTTACCTCGGTCAAGTGACGAGAACGACACCTTAACTGGCACCCTATCTCCTAACTTCCACACCATGCCAACGGGAGGACTTTCAGCCACGATAGATTTAACGTGCTTCACCTCCGGCGGGTCTTTCGTGGCATCAAGGCTGGACTCGACGATAACCGTCGGCCGCGAGATCGCTATTATAACCACTAGGTTACAGCACCCACATTCTTCATACAAAGTTGCTATTTAATGTTATTTTAGAATCATATAACAAGCCGATGAAACAAAAAGCAATTACTTAGCCTTGTTGGGAGTCCGAAGCGTATTATTTTATACTAGTTTCAATTTTTATATGTGCATGGACCTGGCCTGCAACATAGACGGGTTTTTTTTATTTTTATTTATTTATTATTTTTTTTTTGTTTGAGCATATTTTTACTTTTAAGCGTCTAACCCTCTCAAATTGCATTTTTATCTTTCGATGAAGAACTTCGTAAATCCTTCCGGTATAACGATTGAACGGCTGCTTATATAATATTTTGAAAATAGATACGTCATATACGCTCGTATTTACCAGAAAATCGTTTAATTTTTTTAAAATAAAAGAAAAGGCAAGAAATTGGATTAGAACTCAAAATTACATTAAAGAAAAGCAATCACTATTCTAAGTGTTTTGATACAAAAAATATCTATTTATAAATATAAAATCAACCATTAAAGAAATTTTTTATCACGATCGATCATAATCGTCATTAACTTATTCTCAGCACTGATACCAAGCAAGCTTTTGAACCCATAAATCTCTGAATTGAATGCGTATCAACTTAGATCTCCTTCCACCTTCCCTTGTTGGTGAATATTAAAACCACAGCAATTCCAAACTCTCCTGGTGCATTACATCTTTAAGTCCCCTCCCCGGTATCCGCGATAGCTTGGTGGTCATGGTCGCGAACTAGCCACCGGCGTTGTTTCCTCGTGGGCTCAAGTCGAAGCGGAATATAAATATTGGGGTGCATAACCCTCTTGGTCTTTAATCCCCAGTTATGGTAATAGATGATAGATGAGACAGAACATTGATATTAAACTCGCCCAGGAGCAAAAAAATAAAAAGTATTGCAAATGGTAGTTTACATGAAAAATGAATTACGAGCAATGCTTGGTTATTAATTATTAAAAATTAAAAGATAAGAATTTATATTTATTTTATTATCATGAGTAAAATTCAGAATTGCTTAGAATATTTTCTACAAAGTTGTATTAATAGAGATATTTTTTTTTTTTTTGAAATTTACTAAGGAATATCGTAAAATAGCTGATGTTGGAAATTAAGTCATGAAAAAATCTATTTCTTTATTTTCATGATTTCTTTGATTATTGTAGAGGATGCTATTATATGTGAATGAAAGAGAATAAAATTTTGATGGTTGCGTTGGTAGAAATATCCTGACTTATTCCTTTGGTCTGGTTAGGTTATAGTTTCAATGATTTTTCTCACGTGGGAGAGGGTTTATTCCTATTGGTTGCTGGGTGTGCTCCTATTGGCTGCTGCAAATGGATTTCATTTTGAATTAGATACTCTCAGGAATCAGTGAAAAAATATTGAAAAAGTGATTTTAAAGGTAAAAAAGTTAGATTATTCAAGTAGAATTTCTCGAGGTCTCTGTAGAAGTTGATTATTTCTGATGGGTGTGCATTTTTCAATAGCTTGAATAGTTCTATTGATGGAGTTATCAATTTTTAGGAAGAATTTTCTTGCAAGTTTTTTAATAAAGGTTTCGAGTGATAAGTATTTTATTGAATAATTGATATCTCTATTTCTCATATACTAGTTTGCTTTTACTATTATACGAATTATGTTTGACTGGGATTTTTCATGAGTATCAATGGTTGTATTTGCAAACTGAGACCAGACAGGGCAGGCGTAAGTCAGGATAGGTCTAAGTATCAGTGCATAGATAAGCAGTTTATTACATCTACTTAAAGTAGAATTACGCTCTATAAGGTGGTATACTTCATTAACTGCAATTTTATACTGCTTTTTAATTAATGTAATATTTTATTTGAAAGTGAGTTTTTTATCTAATGTTACTCCAAGGTATTTTGTGGGCCAGGACTAGAGGATTTTATTATTGTCTAAATAAATGTCTGGTTCAATTTGTTGGTGTTTTTTGGTGAAGAAGACGGTCTTTGTTTTGGAAACATTTAGCGCTATTTTCCAAGTAGAGTACCATTCTTCTAGATCCTTAAGGTGGTTGTTTAGTGCATGGCCTATGTTTTTTGGATGGTTGTGACGTACTAGTATCGCAGTGTCATCTGCGTACATGCAGAGAGTCTTGTCTGGGTGCCTTGCTATTTCGTTCACGAAATAATTAAAAAGGGACGGAGATAAAATTCCGCCTTGTGGGACTCCTGCTTCAATATTTCTTGGTGAAGAGTACGTTTCATTAAAGACAACTGAAAAATTTCTATTATTTAGGTAAGAGTTTATTATTTTAATTAGGGGGGTAGGGAATTGAATTTAATCAGTTTATAGAGAAAGCCTGTATGCCAGACTCGATCAAAAGCTTTCTGAATATCAAGAAAAACCGCTCCTGTTAGCTGACTTTTATAAAATCTGGTTTTGATGGGTTCCATCACTCTAAGCAGTTAGTGTGATGTGGAGAGCTCAGGCACGAAGCCATGTTGCTCGTAAATCAGGATGTCGTCTTCTTTTATGAAGTGTCTTAGTCTAGTGTGAATGATTTTCTCTGCTATTTTGCTGAGTACTGGTAGTAGGGAGATGGATCTGTAGTTTTTTAGGTCTATTGGGGTCTTTGTCCGATTTTCTTATCGGCATTATTGTTGCTGTTTTCCAGAAATTTGGAAAGTGACCAAGGTCTAGCATATTTTGAATGATATTTCGTAGTTGGAAGATGCAGAGGTGAGGTAGGTGTTTGATCATTTTGTTTGTGATGCCTTCTCTTCCCGATGCTTTTTTTTAATTTTGAGGGGTTTTATATAATTTTCTATTTCAGAGGCAAGTGGAGAGGGTGGAATGGGGGGAGTTTTGGAAGTTGTTTCCATTCGTGTATTCATGGACGACATGTTTCACTGTGCTATCACGTGTAGGTGTGTTTATTTCCTTTAGTTTTAACTGACTCTGAAGTGTGTCAGCGAGTATTTCAGTTTTGTCTGCGTCACTCAGAGCGATACCAGTTAGGCCGTTTAGAGCGGATGCAGGGGATCTTCTCTTTCTGAACGCTTTTGCCATACCCCATAGGGTACCGTTTTCAGAGTTCAGATTTTCAAGAGTTTCTTCCCATTCTTTGTTTTTGTGTAAGTTCACTTTACGCCTAATTTCGTTTTGAATTCTGTTTGAATTTTGTTTATCGGCAGGGAACCTTGTGTATTGCCAGATTTTTCTGGCTTTGTTTCTTTCTCTGAATAATTTTCTGAGCTCTCTGCCGATAAAAGCCTGTTTGTTAGTTTTTATTGGGTTTGATGCTTTTTTGTGTGCCTTTAAAATGTTGTGTGTTAATATAGCGACTTCATTTTCCATATCCTCTCTGCTTTGTGCTTTTGGGAGTGTGAATGTTTTGATTGTTGTGTCTAGGAGAATTTTTCTGTACAACTCCCAGTTTGTATTCAGTTTCGGCGAAGGTATTTTGAATTTATCTTGAGTTGTAAAGTGTATCAGAACTGGGTTATGGTCGCTACTCAATTCTGGTAGGTAGTGTATCTGGTAGAACCAATCAAAATTCTCCGTTAGGGCAATGTCGATGGTGGAGGTGGAGTTAAGTCCGGATGCCCTTAAATACCGACCCTGTACAGGGACTAATGCACGTAAAATCTGGCGAGGTCTTTCCATTGGCTTGAAGTGAGGGTTTGTGAGGAGAGGTGCCAGCTCAGATGTCGTCCTAATTACTTCACCGAGGGTCAAAATTTTGAAGTGCGTCGTCAACAGCCCTCACTTTGCTTCAAAGCGCGACGTTAATAAGCAATCAATTAAAAATCCCTCATTTTATTGATTTAAAAAAGATATATTTTCAAATGTCTCAAAATCGGAATAATTTTTTATGGCTTAAGAAATACATCGATAGTAAAAGTCATCCAAATGCGCATTGTACTCATTGGATGATTTAGGTTTAAAATACTAACATATTATAGACTCACATTCTTGGGTTTAACTCAAACCTAACAAGTTATAATAAGGTAAAGCTGTGTAAATTCTTTGAACAGTTTTACCTTATTATAACTTGTCCTATACCTATGTCCTATGCTTTCTTTTTCATTTAAGCTTTATTAAAACTCTCTTTAGTAGTCAATGTAAATTAAAACAGTGGAAAACAGAACGATTTTTCTTCTAAAACCGATACTTTCTAAAGTAGAGTATGCTTTGTTTCTTTTGAATCCATAGAATATAATGTTTACTTTCTTTCTTAATATATTTTCGAAAAGTGTTTCATCAAATTTTTTTTCTGTTCATATAATTTTAAAATATTGCATGGGTGCAAAATTTAATATATAAAACTAAAATTTTATTTAACTAGTTACAGGAATAGAATTTTTCAATTATTAACAATTAAGAAAATTGATACATAAGATCCCATACATACTCAAGAATCTTAGGTTGGAAAGGTGGAATTGTGGAAAGGCGAACAAACCGGAAAAAGTTCCCTTTGTGCTTTGAGAAAATAGGGCGAGGAAGGTATTATTTCTACATTGCTTTAATTCGAACAAAAAAAAAAACAATTAATACTATAGTATGGAGAGCACTTTTCCATTTTCTCAATAACCCTTCTGTTGCTTGTAAGTTTAACATTAATAGACAATTATTCAAACATTATCATTTTCTCTGTTTCATTTTTGGTATAACAATACATGGTCCATGTACCCTTAAATGTCCATAAAGAAGATAATTACCATTTCATGGTGATATACATTTCAGAACTGATTCCGACTGCTCGTGATTAGTTAATCTTACTTGTAGAGAGTACGATGTAAATTTAATTTCATTAACTCTTATTTAAATGTATTTTAGACGTCTTTCGAACTGGATCATAAATGTTATCTCGAAGCCAACCAAACTCTCGAGAAACCCAAAAATAAAGTAGTTTGCCATCGCATCATTTCATATAAAGCTCTGGTATTCACCTGGATTTCATTTCACTCATAAAAAAATTTCTACCTTTGAACACAGTATTACATTTGTGAACTTTTTTTTTTCATTAACAATTAGATGCAAATGAAAAATTCAATTCGTGTATAGAATGCTACAAGGTATTTTCTCCTTCCGCTAATTTAAAAAGACATTTGCGTATTCATACTAATGTAAAGTAGTACCATTGTGAAATTCGCAAGAGGGTTTTCTTACGTAAGGATAAAATGCAAGCACATCGTATTGTACAAACTATGGAAAAACTTTATGTTTGCGAAATCTGCAGCAAGGCGGTCTCTCAAAGTGGTCATTTAAAGGCTCATTTACGTATTCACACCAAAGAAAAGCCTTATGCTTGTGAAATCTGTAACAAGACGTTCTCCCTAAGTGGTAATTTAAAAACGCATTTACGTATTCATACCAAAGAAAAGCCTTATGTTTGTGAAATATGCAAAAAGGCTTTTAGTGCTAACTGTGATTTAAGAAGGCATTTACGTATTCATACCAAAGAAAAGCCTTATATTTGTGAATTCTGCAACATGGCGTTCTCTCTAAGAGGGAATTTAAAGGCTCATTTACGTATTCACACCAAAGAAAAGCCTTATATTTGTGAAATCTGCAATAAGGCTTTTTCTCAAATTGGAAATTTAAAGCATCATTTACGTATTCATACCAAAGAAAAGCTTTATGTTTGTGAAATATGCACAAAGGCTTTTACTGTAAGCAGTAGTTTAAGAAAACATTTTCTGATCCATACCAAGGAAAAACTTCACGTTTGTGAAATTTGTAACAAAGCGTTTTCTAAAAAGTGTAGTTTAAAGGCTCATTTGCGTATTCATACGTACAAAGGGTCTTATATTTGTTGAATTTATAAGAAAGTTTTTTCCTTTTATTGTTTTAATTTAAATAAATGTCTACTTACTCACAGCAATTAGAAGACTTGTATTTGTGATATTGATGAGATGACTTTCTCTCGAAATGATCAATTGAAAAGTAATTTTTATATTTTTAGTAATTTTCATTGGTATAGATATATTTTTTCATTGACATAAACTTTGAGTTTGAATTATTAAACATAATTATTTTGTTTTAATTAGTGTATTTCTTTAGACTGCTATATAGTTTTAATATTCTGCATTTTTAAGTTCTAGCAAAATAATCCATTTATAATGTATATATTCATGCCAGTCGAATTGGTACAATTATTTGTTGTTTTAGATGTAACCTCTAATTAAATTTGTAGACTTATATTTGAGAGTTGCTTTCCTTTTTACGTATGATTATTTCTACTATTTTGTTAATACTGCACGTTAAAACGTATTTCTACTTTCGAGAAAATCGTTTTTAATACAAAAACTATTTACGTATAAAAAGTTAAAGAAACTATTTGTGTTTGCAGTTGAAATATTTATTTCGTTATCTTAGATTGAGTATGTAATGAAAAGGAATATTATTGTGATCTGATAATGTGTGTGATATATTTACTTTTAAATTGGTTAAATATAGGAATGGTATGCTTTTTCATACACACAAAATGTGTTTTATTCATTCTTCTGTAGATTTTTTCCAAAAACTTTTGCGTATTATACACACGTAACATTACTTAAATTTACATTTCTTATTACATTTAAAATTTTGAATTCGTTTACTTGAATCCTTTATGTAATTTTGAGGAAAGTTTTGTCATAAATATCAGTATGTTTTGATTCAGTTATTGTTCTGAAAAATTTTTAAAGTAAATTTTAAGTTTCGTTGAATATTCTGATTAATATCAAAATGGCTCTTGAATTAAAATATGTAATTCATTTATAATAAATATTGCTCTGTTCATTAACTAATTAAACAATTTCTGCTGAATGGATCTTTTCTTACTTTCATTTCAAGCAAATACTAGAAGTATAAAATGAATTTATCTTAGTAGGATATTAGAGGTAAATCTATTAAGTGTGTGCCGAAAGATTTCGAGTTTCATGAAATCTCCCTCGAATAGCGGGCTGATGCACGTTAAATCTGACGAAGCTCAACGTTCTTACGTTGGGATAGTGTGGATTTTATAAGATGTGTGTACCAGCTCAGTTGTCGTCCTCGTTTTTTGATCGTCTTTCAAATTACGAATTTTATCATCTATAGCCCTCGTGTTAGTTGAATGAGACACGAATGAACAATAAATCTGCTAATCATGTTCCAACTCGTCACGAAACGTAGCTTAAAATTGAAAGACCTATTAGCTGTAATTAGCGATTTTTAGTGTCGCCCAGAAGTAGAAAGCGCGCAATCATTCGATGACATAAATCATCTAACAATCGCTTAAAAAAATATTTTTAAATCTTAGTTTTACGAATGGTATATCAACTTTAGAATTAATTTCAATATAAAAAGCCGAAACGGTAATAACTGAGCCACTATGTGTAGACTGGACCATAATATATATCTCAACATTAAGCGCGTGGATTTTCCTTACCTTTTGTTTAAATTTGGGTGCGTTTTGAAACTTTCTGCCATGTTGTTCAATGGTGTGGTGCTACAGGATACATTAAGACCCGCATTAATAATAATGTGTGCTGTTTAAAATGTGGCTCTTCCAGGGACCAGAATCGAATGACTTGTGTTTCTAAATGAATAAATAGCACTATTAAACAACGAAAATCGAAGACTTGAAAATGAATTTTAGATTTAATGCTCTTATGATACGGGGAAGCCAAATGTAAGATATTTTGACGAGTTACAAAAGTTCTTTTTTCGTTTATGAAGTTAGTAACTAGAATTGTTCGTATTATTATTACTTTTTTCAATTTTTGTTTGCTCTCAAAACTGAAAAGAAAAATTATCTTTTGTTTGATACAAATTTTTTTTGAAAAGTATTGAGAGAATCAGATTAGTGTAGAGAATTAGTGTGGGACCTATTTACTGAAACCTCCGAAGTTTGCAAGCAACAATTTTATGAAAACTGAAATTTCAGATCCGAGAAAAAATTGGATTTTATATTTCTGTTTGGGAAATTATCTATGTTATTTAATTAATCCACTGACATCATACTTTATTTTCCGTTGATACATTAGGTCCTATGCCAATGTTGTCGAGTAGGGATGAGAAAAGATTAAATTATCAAGACTGTTTTTTCCCTTTTTTATTAATTGTGCATTAACAAAATATATCAATTAGTTTATACCGAAAGGAATATAAAGAAATAATTTTATTTTTATAACAAATTGATTAATTGATTCATGAGAGATATAGGACACCTTTTTATCAAATTGATTGATTGCTTATTAACGTCACTATTACAGTAACACGACAGCTATTGGCAACGGGTCTCGAAATTTTAGTCTCGATCATGTGACGAGGATGACACCTCCGCTGGCATCCTCTATCCAAACTTCCCCATCACACCAATAGGAGGCTAGGAAGCTGTGATGAATTTAAACTTTTTGTTTATGAACGGGTGAAATCTTCATGTATACCCAAAAGAAGAAATCCGTTACCAGAATGAGTGTTTAAGTTCTTTGAAACCGCCGAGTATGCAAAGTAATAGACCAAAATTATATGCATATTTGTATTGGAGATATTATGCCACTTATGCTACAGATATTATATTCCTTTTATTGAAAAATGAATCTCTAATTTTATTACACATAATACATATAACACGCAGCAAAAAGAAATTGTAATTATTGCTAAATATTTGCGGCAGGAGTAGTATTTTAAATGTATTGATGCATTGAAAAATCACAAGCTTTTAAAGTATAACTTTTTAAAGTTAATAGATCTGAAGAAAAATTACTATGTGTTCAATTACTTTTAAACTTTAATTACTTTAAAAATTATTTTAATTACTTTCAATTACTTTAAAAATTATTTTAATTACTTTCAATTACTTTAAAAACATTAGCTATTGGTTTTTCTTAGTAGTAATTACACTATCATCTAATGCTAGAACATATTTCCTTCTTTATTTAATTCTGGAACCAATTTTCAATCTAATTAAATTATCAATATTTACAAACTCCGATTGAAAATATGTTGGAGGAGAATAAAACTATTTATTAATTTTCAACGAATGTATATTACCGTTTGTCTCGAATCCTTCTTAACTCCATCCTAGTTTATAATGTAATTATAAAGTCTTTGCTTACCATATCACTCGTTCCTATTCAAATGCTTCTCAATAATAGCTTATTCTTATCTTAGTATTTCAGCTAAAATCTTAGTACTTTAAATTCAATCCAAAAAATTAATTATTATGGTCCAATCCAATTTACAAGTAACTATCAACCTGCCGTTATCCATTACCCCCTTCTCTTTCCTTTCAATGCTATTTCACCTGTATATCCCTATCTCTAATTAAATTCACTAAAGTTCTTATTTTCATCTAATTTACCTAATTGTTTTTTATTTGGGTTGGGAAGAATTTGTAATTTTATATAATTCACGCAACAAATCACCAAAAGTCTCCAAAATTAATGAAGAGAAAATCGAGAATAGCTCAACGATACAGACACAAATTATAAAATTATTAATATAAAGCATAATTAGAAAGAGATAGATACCTACTCTTGAAACAAAGTTCTAGATATCACCAAATCACGAGTAATGAATAGTTTAGTCTCTAAAAACAATAAACGCTATAGTTTGATTAAACAAAATAAAATAGGGGGAAAATAGAATAAACGAATTATTAAAAAAAAAAGGATTGATTAAAAAACTGTTCCACGCAAAGTTTTGGAAAGAACAGATTTAGCCACCAACGAGGCTAACTCTTTAAAAAATAATTTGTAATATATTCAATTAAATATTAAAATTAAAGCAAGTGATAATATGACAACAGAATGGAAATTCGATTCATTCATTCTCATTCACTAACTTATCCCCTACATCACTCATTTATTCACTCCTTTACTCATTTATTTATTAACTATTTCACTCACTTATATAACACTTAATAAAGAGGTTGGTTTTTTTCTAACAGATGTACTCCTTTCAGAACTTATATTCCTGCTGGAAATGCAATATTTATGAGTCCTTGCGTTAGTTACTCCCATTACTCTAGCAATTTTCAGATCCTTAGTAATTTTGAAAATAGGAGGACAATAAGCTATTGCTCCAGAAAAACATATTTCTTTGATTTATCCCTCGTAACTAGCCCAAGGGAGCAGAACTCACCTATAAAGATTTAGAGCAGGTAACGCAACTTCCCATAAAGACCCTAATCCCAACACCACCCTGAAGCTCATGAATTATTTATTCACAAAGCAATTGAATTTTCACAAAAAAAATTGTAATCAAACAGGTCACAAAATTTTAAGAGTCATCGAAACTATATGCAAGAAATAGATTATTAATTCAAATACTAACAATCAAAACCTCAAGTGATCATAAAATAACACTAATATATACAATAACCAAATAGTCGAAAGGAAATTCAGCGTAGGAAAAAAAATCTTAAAAAAAAATATTTTAAGCTAATATGGGACATTTTTACAAATACTGTTCGATCACGTGTGTTAGAATTTGATAATACAGAACGATTAAGCGTGTAGTCAAATTAGGTATGTAATCAGGTGAAGAGTGTAAATCCCAGAAAAAAGCAATTTTTAGACGCAATAAATAAAAGTAGGATACAGAAACACAAATTGAATTTCTTTGGACGTATAAAGTTGATAAAAACGCAATACACACCATCAGTCAATGAATGGGTCGAAACAAAATACAAACATTACGATGGATACCCTACCTCTGCAGAAATTCCTCGCCCGTATAATCTATATAAAGACGAGCGTTGTCATTCATAAAAATCAAATTTGAAATAACTTCACCTTCACTTGGTAATAAAATACGTGATAACTTCCCAGCACCCCTAGAGCTTCTGTTAAAGACATGGAAGTCTTTGAGTGTTCCCAACGTAATGTCTGCGCAAAACGTTAAATATTCGTATCTGCTATCATATCTGTTTCTTTCTCGGGTATGAAAGGAAATGTAAAGAGTTCATTCCATATGGAATGTATGTTGAATTTCAGTGGTTAGGGATAATCTGTAACAGTTTTTCACTGATCCCTGCTCAAACTCTGATGTTCTGTGCACCATGTTAAGTGGATTCTTCTGTGCTCTGAAATGAGCGGAACTCAAACAGAACGTCTTATTGCAAACAGAGTTGTCTTAGACAGCTTCCGTAAACATTCTAAACTTCCCTTTGTAGCATAACATACAGTTCCTGTGGTCGCATGAAGTTCACAAAATAGCTGAAAAGATACTGAACTCCTGTTACACCTCGCTGTATTGTAGGAATATTGATCCTAATTGGTTGTCACTGATTTTGATCGAAAATGCCTATACCTTCTCTCTAAACATCTGTTTCGTTGAACTAATTCCATAGCATACACAAACCACTAGATATTTCTTTAAAATCTTTAGAAATCTGCACTTGACACGGACCTACCTCATGCCTCTTAATAATCCATCACATCATTCTATTATCAAATGCTGGTAGCTCCTCACAAGAACTGACTTTTACTTACGTTAAGAATTTCCTTGAAACTTGCAATAAAACACCAGAAAATTCCCCTCAATGAGCGAAAGAATAAGGTGCGGAAATCAGAATGTACACTTACGAATAATGTTTCTCTAAATGCAGAGTCTACAAACACATGTAAGTTTACGCAAACTGCAAAAAGTTTGTTTTTGTGTACTCTCCCGGTTCACATTTCTAGATTACCACTTTACATTGTTGGACGCAACATAGCCACATCTGACATTTTTGTACAATTAAAATACTATCACTCACTCGATACTGTCCCAGATATTCTACTATATGTGAAGTTATATCAATTTGAAAACTAGCGCATTTATATAAAAACTATATAATTATACATAAAAATACTATTGTTATTTTGTTACTGGAAATAATTATATCCGATGTATATTTTCTGAACGAATGTATATTTTAACTATTTAACCAATCATGATAAATAATCCATTTTCCATTCAATATCATACATTTTATATCTCAGTAGAGTAAGTTGCAAATTAGTTCCCATAATTGTAGGAGCAGTAAATATTTTATTTTAAATGTGTGCTAATAACTATTAGTGATACAAAAATAATTCTTTCATTTGAAATTTGCATGCATGGACAATATTTTTAAACTTTTTAAATTTTTCTTTCTCATAAAATAAAAATGTAATGGAAGAATAAATTTTTAACAAGTTCACAATCATAAGAACAGTTCAGTTGTTCGTAAATTTATCCGTTTTTTTCTCAGTTATAAGTTTTTCTCAGTTCTTCTGTTTTTTATCGGTTTTTCTTTTCTTTTCAATCATAAGTTTTTCGTTCAAAATACTTTTAGCCTGTTTTTAATTTCAAATATTCAGGATAAATACCATCCCATTTGCATAGATGTTTCCTCAATCTCTTCAAATGAATTATATTGCCTCCTATTTGGATACATGTTTCTAACAACATAATGTGAAACATTTTCTGAAAAGTTTGGATCTGGGAAATTAGCAGGCCACTTTAAAATATTCATATTTATTAATTCAAATAATTTTCGCTGATCTAGAAGAATTATACGAAGCACCATCTACTTGAATAGTAAAATTCATCTACTAAAGGTGAACATTATGCTTCGAGTTTCACGTTTAGGATTCGAGTATCCCTTATAGATGTCATATTATTAAGCAAAATTACCAAAACGTTTTGATGTTATAGCGAAAATTTCTCATCAAGAATATCACAGTTCTACTTTTAAAATATATGTTTTAATCTGATGTCTTCCTCTTTTTAGAAATCAGGCGAATAGCAATAGCAGTTAAAATATATCTCTTCTGAAAATATGCAGAATCCATGTAAACTGTAATCCTCTTTATCACAGTTTCTGTTTGTATTGTTTTATATTTATTGGTTATTGAGATGGTTTTAAATAGTTTCTGACATATATTGAGGTATGACAATTGTTTGAAACGAGAGCAATTGTTGACTTCTAAGCCGCATAAAATTGTCCGCTATTTATAGGCAATTTCAGCATCAGAAATTTTTCGTGCAGCTGGAAGACGAATACCATCCCAATTGCATGCGTTTTCAGTCTCTTTGAAACAGCTTTGATTTTACCCCAGATCTTTCTTCTACCGAGTCATTATATCTATGATTGATCATATATATTACAGAAATTTTAGAACATTAAATTTCTTTAGCTGTACTAGGAATCGGCATTCCACTTTCACGTAAAATCAGCATTTTTCGCAATTTAATTAGAGTAAGTTTTTATACTCGTGGTATTTTAATTAATTTCCGTTAGAAAAAATTTTTGGAAATTATATTTGAGTCGGAGCCTAGACGCAAAGTTAAGAAATTTGAACATTAATCCTAAATTTTTCCCTCGCAAATTAAAATAAAAGTATAAAATTCTGATTGTTGTTATAATTAAGGAATTCTTAAATGTATGAAAAGTTATTTGGTTTCTTTTTTCAATCCATTTGTTCCGATATTTTTTAAAAAGTAATAATTTCGGTGGGTAGGATTCATGTTAATTCACATGTCTCATTCACAAATGTTTCTTCTTTCATAAAAATCAACTCTTTTTACAAATATTAGAAAGAGATTATTTCTTATGTATTTGTGAGCCAATTTCTTAGAATATTAAATTTCTTTTTACAGAAAGCTCATGATAAAGAATAATTTTTTCCCCTTTCAACAGCAAAAGAGTTTCAAAATATTCTAAAAGAATATCAATTCTTGATATAGTATAAAAGCAGGACATAAAAGGAACAAATGACATAAATGATACTTGAAAATAAATTTAAATTTTGTAATCATATTTATATTTATTTCTTCTTTTAATTTTTTATACTTGCGTAATACATGTAACTTAGGAAAAGGTCTACGGAAAAACTCCCTCCTTGTGTAAATGAACAAGTATATCAGTACCATATTAATCCAATTTTGAAATAAATGTGCCATAATCACAGATTAAAATATTTCTTTTTATAACAAGCTGACATTAAGATAATGAAAGGAAATATTTTAACTGCAGTACCTTCATAAATATATTTCTATGTTCTTCAAAACTAAATACAATTATTTATTTCATTCAATTTTTTTCATTAATTCTTAATTTGTTACTATTTCTTGCATTAACAGTGATTTTAACATAGGTAAAATATGATTAAACTTTTCGAATAAATCGTACAGAAGAAATAATAATTTAAGGAAAGAAACACTCAAATATATGTCTATTTGAATTCATTCAGAAATTGCATTTAAAATAATAAACACTTGAACAAAAACAACCGGCATGGATATATAAAATACAAAAGAATATTTTTACTGGAAGCGTAGAGCAAGCAGTAAAACTGTTCAGCGTTCTAATGAAAAGCACCACTAAAAACAGAATCGTAATATTTAACAATTCAAACTCAAAGTTAATGTATATGCGAAAACGCGTCAAAGTCTTCTCCCCCCCCCCTCCGAAAGAAAAAGAAAAGATCAAAACTTATAATAGCACTGTTGGATACTTTCAGGAATGCAAAAACAATTATTTCTCTCTCTCTCTCTCTCTCTTATATATTAAGTTACTATTTTCAGGGTAAGCCATCTGAGAAATGACTCAAATATGTCATTTATTTACTTTCAGTACATAATGTGTATTTAAACAACAACTTTGAGAAAACCCTTTGTTGCAAATTTTAAATACATCAGGCTTTTCGTTGGTATGTATACGAATGTGTCACCTTAAATCATTACTTTGAGTGAGCGCCTTGTTGCAAATTTCACACACATATGGCTTTTCGCTAGTATGAATGCGTAAATGTGTCTTTAAGCTACCACTGTAAAAAAAGGCCTTGTTGCAGTCTTCTAAAACGTATAGTTTTTCCTTTGTGTGTACAAGGTAATGACTTTTCAACACATCCAAACGTGAGAAAGCCGTGCTACAAATTTTACAAACATAAGGTTTTCCAGTGAATGCGCACGCAAATGCTTCCTAAAATACCACATTTAATAAACTCTTTTTTTTTTTTGCAAATTTCACAAACATGAGACTTTTCTATGGTATGGATAAGCAAATGTATTCTTAAATCACCTTTTTGCGCGAGAAAGTCTTGTTGCAGATTATATGAGCATAACGTTTTTCCTTAGTTGAACGAAATGCCTTTTCTACTTATTACGTGAGAAAGCCATCTTGCAGATTTTGTAGTTGTGACGCTTTTTGTTTGTAGCCATGCACAAATGTCTATCGAATTAAAAAGGTAGAGTAAGGGACTCGTTGCGTTCTTCAGAAAAATAAGAGTTTTCCTTTGCTTCCATTTGAAAAAGGAAAAAAAAAATGAAATCTCCATTTTAATATAATATGCTCGCAAATCAAACGTTTTCTATGATAAAAATGAAATGCAATTATATATCAGAAACTTATATGAAAGGAAATAATACCAAATCCTTTAATATTAAAGTTTTGTTAGAGATTAGATGGCTTCGAGATAGTATTCTAGAAAAATTTCCAAAGACATCTAAATACATTTAATTAACAGTCTTAATTCTTTAATAACATATATTAGACTACAAACATGATTAGTTAATCATAGGTAACGGGAAACAGTTCAGAATCGTATCCTATCATGAAACGTCCATACTTCCTTTGGAAACATTTGAAGGGTGCATGGCCTTTCAGATACAATATAAAAGCAAAAGAGGAGAAAAAGGGGGAAAAAATGAGAATGTTTGATTTCTTATTAACGTTAAAATTTAATTTTTGAGACTAGAATTCAATTCACTAAAGAGTTATTACTAACAACACTATTTTTTATGGTTGAACTAGTACGTTGGAATATTCCTTTGTTTAAATTGAGTCAATTCGAAACACTTATTTGTGCACAAAGGACAACAAGGAATTTTCTCCTCTTCCAAGTTTGAAAAACCATTTACTTACGCTGGCAAAAGAAAATAACTCTTTTTGTAAGGCTCTTTTGCCACGCTAGAGGAGGGGGGTGGATTTGGACCTCGTCGGATTTAACGTGCATCAGCCCCTCTACACAACGGTTCTTTAGTGTTTTCCGGATTGGATGAAAAGTGTCGGCCGCGTGTCTGCGATCATCATTAGTAGGGTACCGAGGCCAACATTCCTGAGAGAATTCTTGTTTAATTTTTAATTTTTTTTTCCAAGTTTGCTTTTCAAGATTTTAACGAGGTGAGATCTTTCAGAATTCCGCACATCTCTGGTCACCTCTGAAAACAAGTAAAAGAAATAAATCTACTCTTTTCTTATTACTTGTTGAGTACGCTCTACGTTTTGTTTTAGTACATAAATGGCGCTAACGCGAATATTTTTTCTCTTTCCTACCTTTAGAGATGATTAAAGATGGTCGTTACATAACATTGAGACGAATTGCTGAAATCAATGTAATATGTGCAGTTTTTCAGTGAAGGAAATACAGAGAGCCAACAAATTATTGGTAAACTTAGATACTCCAACCATTAACGCTGTAGTTTCATCCAGACAAATCAAGCGTGAAATTTTTTAATCTAGAATCCGATGTGATTTAAGAATGACTTCAATACAAATACATGTTTAAAAATTCAGTATTTAACGCCTTGAAAAATATTGTTGGTCGTCTGAGTGATGGTTGATATCATTAACGTAAGTAATCAGCCAAGTGTTGTCCTTGAGCACTGTTGTAATCCTTTTAATTGGTCCATCAATATATTCATCTGTAAGTGAATTCTAAGGACGAAAGATCCAGTATCAACATTCCAAACAAATAGAAAACTCTTTTCTTATTTCTCTCTGTAATCTATTCACAGAAAGTACTTTTATAACTCTAGAAATAAGGGTTGACGATCTTATCTACTCTACGCATCTCAGCACACTCCTTGAGCACCTGTTGACTGGGGGTATCAAACTCTAAGTGTCCATTTTAGAATGCACTCTTGATCTCCCTATTTTGACACTCTTTGATTGCACCATAATATTCAAATATTTTTCTTTTACATTTATTATTCAATATCTTCTGCAAATCATTTGTTTTTATTCAAGACGTAATAAATAGTAAACATTCTATATTGTCTCTACCACTTACGTTGTTTTCAAATGCGTTTGTGCTCTTGCTTTTAAATAAATATATTGAAAGGCATTTGTTGAACATATGTTAAGCCACTGTTGTTTCTTGTGCATTTATAATAGTCCTTATGTAGTTAAACTATATATATATATATATATATATATATGATGGGTTTTTTTTACTCCAGCTTCTCTTTTGAGGTTACTTTTCATCTCTTATTGCTTTTATTGCCAACTTATGCGTGCAACTGATTTAAATAACTGACATTTCTGCAAATATAATTACTAAACCAGGAAGACATTACCATGCAGTGATACTTCTATAAAAGATAAAATACATTTACAGAGATGATTTCATCTGATGATAAAGCAAGCTTAAGCATTGACCCTTTAATCTTAAAAACAAATTTGGTGACAAATGTGCTGAGTTAGCTAGAAACGCAAAGACTTTGCCGATAAAATGTTGCTTTTGAAAAATGTTGTAATCTAATGATTAGGAGAAACTTTTTGGAATTTCCATGGATTTTCCACTTTTGACACCATACCTTAAAGAAATAGCTATAGATAAGGATGGATATAGTATCTGTGCGAATGTGACAAACTTGGCATAGTGAATCACCTGCGAATTGGACAAGATGTGGCTTCAAGTATTTCAAGTATTACTTTAAACCAGTAAAAATAATTAAAAAGTATTTTTTCTGTAGTGTCACTAATCTATAAAGGGTTTGATCTGTCTTGTCCTAATATTTGAATATAATAACATTTACCATTATTGTTCTTAATGGGTTCTTTTTACATTTAATCATGAAACAATGAAATTATTGTAACGCTGGTGCCTGATTTGAAATTTCGGAGCAAAAAACTGTGGTCAGAGACATCGAGGATGTAAAATGGAGACGTATTCTAGATTTTTTTAGCTACGATAGCTGAGATGAAACTGGAAAAGAACTGAAAAGAATATATATATATATACCGGGTGGTTATAATTAAAGTTACACTACACTATTCATAGGTCTGTAGAACCTGTTCTGCTTATCGGATTTTGATGAAACTTCGAATATATGCTATATGGACCACATGAAGAAAGAATATCTGCAATAAAGAAAATTAATACACATTTTGACCATCAGGTGGCTTTTATCAAATATTCCTTAAGCAAATACGTAAAAATTCTATATAAACTTGCAGACACAGCTAGAGAATCATTCAGCGTGCGTTTGTCATGTGTCATCGCTAATCATGCCCTTACAAAAAAAAAAAAAAAAGATCGAGCTTTACTGGTTAAAAGTATTTAATTAGAACGGCAGCAACCACTTAGCTTCTTTGCGTGAATATCGTCGTTTAAAGGATCTGCGAAATGGTCCCGTATCGAGGATTGGTTCGAGGAAGGTGATCATGAAATTTGAAGAGACTGGAGATTTGGGTGTGCTGCCTGGAAGAGGATGGAAACCGGTTGGGACTGAAACTGTCGAAGAAGTCGCTACTGCTGTGTTTGAAAGAGCCTCCAGTTCCATCTATTCTTCAGTTAATGGTCGATCAGTGTCACGCGAGTTGGAGACTCCGTGATGTACAGTACGAAAAATTCTGTGATCCATTTTAAAATGTTATTCGTATAAGATCCACGTGATGCAAACGCTAAAACCTCAAGATCACGAAACACGCCTTGAATTTCCTTGGCGATTTATGACGGGATTGGAAGTTGACGACGCGTGACATTTATAAGATTCTAAGATCAGATGAAGCACACTTTTATTTAGATGGAGCTGTGAATAGTCAAAATTGCCATACATAGAGTACTTCATCTCCTAATATCCTGCATGAACAACCACTGCATTTTGTTTACGTGACTGCTTGGCGTGGATTTACTGTTGCGTTTATCCTCGGACCTTTTTTCTTTGAAACTCTCACTACAGAAAGTCCTAAAAGATACTTTGTATGGAGTGCACGGTACAGTGAACTTTTTCAACTGCAGGTCATACCTGCTTTACAGGACCGACAATGTTTGCAAACCATTATCTTTATGTAAGATGGAACAACTACTCACATTGGGCGCCAAGTCAAAGCATTGCTTAGTGCCAACTTTGGCGACAATCGTGTAATATCCAGACATTTTCTGGATACATGGCCTTCTCTTTCACCTGACTTAAATCCTTGTAATTTCTGGTTGAGGGGATTTCTACAAGACCGTGCTTATAGAGAAGGGATTAGGACTTTACCAGATTTGAAAGCTAACATTAAGCACCATTTGGCTGAAATCCCTCGTGGGTTGCTTTGCGCTACCATTCAAAACGCTATAATGCGCTTTCAACACATTATTGATATGAATGGAGCACATATTGAGCATATTCTGTAATTGAATAAATTTTAACGTTTCTAACATTTTTTGACCTTCTTTGGGCACTACATTTCCTCCTAGTGGTCAAAATTTGAACTATTTTTTAATGTAAAAACCTTTTCCCCATGGTCCATATAGCATATATTCCAAGTTTCATCATAATCCGATAAGCAGAACGGGTTCTACAGGCCTCTGAATAGTATAACTTTAATTATAACCACGCGGTATTATATATACATGTGTGTGTATGTATCGTAAAATATTTTTTATTTGTCTCTATGCGTCATTATCCTTATCCTTCATACGTTTTGGTTGGTTGGTTGGTTGGTTGGTTGGTTGGTTTAGCAGGTTGCACTAGAATCAACACGAAGGCTTTTGATGACGAACCTCGTAATTTCTTACCTCGGTCAAGTGACGAGAACGACACCTTAACTGGCACCCTATCTCCTAACTTCCACACCATGCCAACGGGAGGACTTTCAGCCACGATAGATTTAACGTGCTTCACCTCCGGCGGGTCTTTCGTGGCATCAAGGCTGGACTCGACGATAACCGTCGGCCGCGAGATCGCTATTATAACCACTAGGTTACAGCACCCACATTCTTCATACAAAGTTGCTATTTAATGTTATTTTAGAATCATATAACAAGCCGATGAAACAAAAAGCAATTACTTAGCCTTGTTGGGAGTCCGAAGCGTATTATTTTATACTAGTTTCAATTTTTATATGTGCATGGACCTGGCCTGCAACATAGACGGGTTTTTTTTATTTTTATTTATTTATTATTTTTTTTTTGTTTGAGCATATTTTTACTTTTAAGCGTCTAACCCTCTCAAATTGCATTTTTATCTTTCGATGAAGAACTTCGTAAATCCTTCCGGTATAACGATTGAACGGCTGCTTATATAATATTTTGAAAATAGATACGTCATATACGCTCGTATTTACCAGAAAATCGTTTAATTTTTTTAAAATAAAAGAAAAGGCAAGAAATTGGATTAGAACTCAAAATTACATTAAAGAAAAGCAATCACTATTCTAAGTGTTTTGATACAAAAAATATCTATTTATAAATATAAAATCAACCATTAAAGAAATTTTTTATCACGATCGATCATAATCGTCATTAACTTATTCTCAGCACTGATACCAAGCAAGCTTTTGAACCCATAAATCTCTGAATTGAATGCGTATCAACTTAGATCTCCTTCCACCTTCCCTTGTTGGTGAATATTAAAACCACAGCAATTCCAAACTCTCCTGGTGCATTACATCTTTAAGTCCCCTCCCCGGTATCCGCGATAGCTTGGTGGTCATGGTCGCGAACTAGCCACCGGCGTTGTTTCCTCGTGGGCTCAAGTCGAAGCGGAATATAAATATTGGGGTGCATAACCCTCTTGGTCTTTAATCCCCAGTTATGGTAATAGATGATAGATGAGACAGAACATTGATATTAAACTCGCCCAGGAGCAAAAAAATAAAAAGTATTGCAAATGGTAGTTTACATGAAAAATGAATTACGAGCAATGCTTGGTTATTAATTATTAAAAATTAAAAGATAAGAATTTATATTTATTTTATTATCATGAGTAAAATTCAGAATTGCTTAGAATATTTTCTACAAAGTTGTATTAATAGAGATATTTTTTTTTTTTTTGAAATTTACTAAGGAATATCGTAAAATAGCTGATGTTGGAAATTAAGTCATGAAAAAATCTATTTCTTTATTTTCATGATTTCTTTGATTATTGTAGAGGATGCTATTATATGTGAATGAAAGAGAATAAAATTTTGATGGTTGCGTTGGTAGAAATATCCTGACTTATTCCTTTGGTCTGGTTAGGTTATAGTTTCAATGATTTTTCTCACGTGGGAGAGGGTTTATTCCTATTGGTTGCTGGGTGTGCTCCTATTGGCTGCTGCAAATGGATTTCATTTTGAATTAGATACTCTCAGGAATCAGTGAAAAAATATTGAAAAAGTGATTTTAAAGGTAAAAAAGTTAGATTATTCAAGTAGAATTTCTCGAGGTCTCTGTAGAAGTTGATTATTTCTGATGGGTGTGCATTTTTCAATAGCTTGAATAGTTCTATTGATGGAGTTATCAATTTTTAGGAAGAATTTTCTTGCAAGTTTTTTAATAAAGGTTTCGAGTGATAAGTATTTTATTGAATAATTGATATCTCTATTTCTCATATACTAGTTTGCTTTTACTATTATACGAATTATGTTTGACTGGGATTTTTCATGAGTATCAATGGTTGTATTTGCAAACTGAGACCAGACAGGGCAGGCGTAAGTCAGGATAGGTCTAAGTATCAGTGCATAGATAAGCAGTTTATTACATCTACTTAAAGTAGAATTACGCTCTATAAGGTGGTATACTTCATTAACTGCAATTTTATACTGCTTTTTAATTAATGTAATATTTTATTTGAAAGTGAGTTTTTTATCTAATGTTACTCCAAGGTATTTTGTGGGCCAGGACTAGAGGATTTTATTATTGTCTAAATAAATGTCTGGTTCAATTTGTTGGTGTTTTTTGGTGAAGAAGACGGTCTTTGTTTTGGAAACATTTAGCGCTATTTTCCAAGTAGAGTACCATTCTTCTAGATCCTTAAGGTGGTTGTTTAGTGCATGGCCTATGTTTTTTGGATGGTTGTGACGTACTAGTATCGCAGTGTCATCTGCGTACATGCAGAGAGTCTTGTCTGGGTGCCTTGCTATTTCGTTCACGAAATAATTAAAAAGGGACGGAGATAAAATTCCGCCTTGTGGGACTCCTGCTTCAATATTTCTTGGTGAAGAGTACGTTTCATTAAAGACAACTGAAAAATTTCTATTATTTAGGTAAGAGTTTATTATTTTAATTAGGGGGGTAGGGAATTGAATTTAATCAGTTTATAGAGAAAGCCTGTATGCCAGACTCGATCAAAAGCTTTCTGAATATCAAGAAAAACCGCTCCTGTTAGCTGACTTTTATAAAATCTGGTTTTGATGGGTTCCATCACTCTAAGCAGTTAGTGTGATGTGGAGAGCTCAGGCACGAAGCCATGTTGCTCGTAAATCAGGATGTCGTCTTCTTTTATGAAGTGTCTTAGTCTAGTGTGAATGATTTTCTCTGCTATTTTGCTGAGTACTGGTAGTAGGGAGATGGATCTGTAGTTTTTTAGGTCTATTGGGGTCTTTGTCCGATTTTCTTATCGGCATTATTGTTGCTGTTTTCCAGAAATTTGGAAAGTGACCAAGGTCTAGCATATTTTGAATGATATTTCGTAGTTGGAAGATGCAGAGGTGAGGTAGGTGTTTGATCATTTTGTTTGTGATGCCTTCTCTTCCCGATGCTTTTTTTTAATTTTGAGGGGTTTTATATAATTTTCTATTTCAGAGGCAAGTGGAGAGGGTGGAATGGGGGGAGTTTTGGAAGTTGTTTCCATTCGTGTATTCATGGACGACATGTTTCACTGTGCTATCACGTGTAGGTGTGTTTATTTCCTTTAGTTTTAACTGACTCTGAAGTGTGTCAGCGAGTATTTCAGTTTTGTCTGCGTCACTCAGAGCGATACCAGTTAGGCCGTTTAGAGCGGATGCAGGGGATCTTCTCTTTCTGAACGCTTTTGCCATACCCCATAGGGTACCGTTTTCAGAGTTCAGATTTTCAAGAGTTTCTTCCCATTCTTTGTTTTTGTGTAAGTTCACTTTACGCCTAATTTCGTTTTGAATTCTGTTTGAATTTTGTTTATCGGCAGGGAACCTTGTGTATTGCCAGATTTTTCTGGCTTTGTTTCTTTCTCTGAATAATTTTCTGAGCTCTCTGCCGATAAAAGCCTGTTTGTTAGTTTTTATTGGGTTTGATGCTTTTTTGTGTGCCTTTAAAATGTTGTGTGTTAATATAGCGACTTCATTTTCCATATCCTCTCTGCTTTGTGCTTTTGGGAGTGTGAATGTTTTGATTGTTGTGTCTAGGAGAATTTTTCTGTACAACTCCCAGTTTGTATTCAGTTTCGGCGAAGGTATTTTGAATTTATCTTGAGTTGTAAAGTGTATCAGAACTGGGTTATGGTCGCTACTCAATTCTGGTAGGTAGTGTATCTGGTAGAACCAATCAAAATTCTCCGTTAGGGCAATGTCGATGGTGGAGGTGGAGTTAAGTCCGGATGCCCTTAAATACCGACCCTGTACAGGGACTAATGCACGTAAAATCTGGCGAGGTCTTTCCATTGGCTTGAAGTGAGGGTTTGTGAGGAGAGGTGCCAGCTCAGATGTCGTCCTAATTACTTCACCGAGGGTCAAAATTTTGAAGTGCGTCGTCAACAGCCCTCACTTTGCTTCAAAGCGCGACGTTAATAAGCAATCAATTAAAAATCCCTCATTTTATTGATTTAAAAAAGATATATTTTCAAATGTCTCAAAATCGGAATAATTTTTTATGGCTTAAGAAATACATCGATAGTAAAAGTCATCCAAATGCGCATTGTACTCATTGGATGATTTAGGTTTAAAATACTAACATATTATAGACTCACATTCTTGGGTTTAACTCAAACCTAACAAGTTATAATAAGGTAAAGCTGTGTAAATTCTTTGAACAGTTTTACCTTATTATAACTTGTCCTATACCTATGTCCTATGCTTTCTTTTTCATTTAAGCTTTATTAAAACTCTCTTTAGTAGTCAATGTAAATTAAAACAGTGGAAAACAGAACGATTTTTCTTCTAAAACCGATACTTTCTAAAGTAGAGTATGCTTTGTTTCTTTTGAATCCATAGAATATAATGTTTACTTTCTTTCTTAATATATTTTCGAAAAGTGTTTCATCAAATTTTTTTTCTGTTCATATAATTTTAAAATATTGCATGGGTGCAAAATTTAATATATAAAACTAAAATTTTATTTAACTAGTTACAGGAATAGAATTTTTCAATTATTAACAATTAAGAAAATTGATACATAAGATCCCATACATACTCAAGAATCTTAGGTTGGAAAGGTGGAATTGTGGAAAGGCGAACAAACCGGAAAAAGTTCCCTTTGTGCTTTGAGAAAATAGGGCGAGGAAGGTATTATTTCTACATTGCTTTAATTCGAACAAAAAAAAAAACAATTAATACTATAGTATGGAGAGCACTTTTCCATTTTCTCAATAACCCTTCTGTTGCTTGTAAGTTTAACATTAATAGACAATTATTCAAACATTATCATTTTCTCTGTTTCATTTTTGGTATAACAATACATGGTCCATGTACCCTTAAATGTCCATAAAGAAGATAATTACCATTTCATGGTGATATACATTTCAGAACTGATTCCGACTGCTCGTGATTAGTTAATCTTACTTGTAGAGAGTACGATGTAAATTTAATTTCATTAACTCTTATTTAAATGTATTTTAGACGTCTTTCGAACTGGATCATAAATGTTATCTCGAAGCCAACCAAACTCTCGAGAAACCCAAAAATAAAGTAGTTTGCCATCGCATCATTTCATATAAAGCTCTGGTATTCACCTGGATTTCATTTCACTCATAAAAAAATTTCTACCTTTGAACACAGTATTACATTTGTGAACTTTTTTTTTTCATTAACAATTAGATGCAAATGAAAAATTCAATTCGTGTATAGAATGCTACAAGGTATTTTCTCCTTCCGCTAATTTAAAAAGACATTTGCGTATTCATACTAATGTAAAGTAGTACCATTGTGAAATTCGCAAGAGGGTTTTCTTACGTAAGGATAAAATGCAAGCACATCGTATTGTACAAACTATGGAAAAACTTTATGTTTGCGAAATCTGCAGCAAGGCG
>BMAW01092600.1:604928-660051 GCA_019974015.1 Nephila pilipes | reverse complement strand
GCGAGTAAATAGCGATAAACAGCTTTCTGAATCATCGACTCGTTGCTGTTTTTGTTCCATCGAAAGCAATCGCGGCACCCACTTGGAAAAAACCTTTTTTACTTCACTTCAAAAAACCTTTTTCCTGGTCCGATCGACTTAAAATTTTGACACGTTTCAAGCAAAGGTTAGTACTCTAGAAAGACCTGATTACTGGTTTACTACGAGCGCCATCTCTGGGTTAGTCTCGGGAGTTATTGATCGATGTGTTATATATATGTGTGTGAATCTGTATGCTTGAGTGTGGGATGACCTACATAACTACATTTTGATAACTTTTTTAACGTGTTTTAACTGTAGCCGTCACCTTGACCTCAGCTTGATATAAAAGCTGATGTATTGTTCACCACGCTCTCTTTTGTCTCTCGCTTTCATGGCCCAACCACGTCACTCAACGCACTGTATTGGAATTCATTCCACTACTTCTATTATGATGTTAAGGCTACACGGTACTCTTTTTCAAAAAATTTTTTTGGAGACAGTAATATTAAAAGTAACTTATGTATTGTTTTCATACTATATTATTAAACTGATTCTGAAAATAAAAAGTTAATTTAACTAGTCCTTATTTTAAAATTTAAAAAAATTTAAAAAATTTGAAGTTTTTTTAAACCCTTATAAAATACACAATTTTTGAAATTTTTTAATTATTTTGAGTGATTTATATTTCATACATTATTGCAAACAAAAGTTAGTATGGATTTGAAAATCTGTTCCCTTGTTGATTTTTAATAATTATTTTTCTAGCTAAACCTGGAAAAAACAGGAAAATTTTTAAAATATTAACTTTAACATTTTTTAAAAAAATAACTAGGGATCCCAGACCTAAATCCATACTAACTTTTATAGAACACATATATCTCAGTATGTATAAAAAATTTTAAGACTCTATCTTGAACAGAAAAAAAGCCTTAGGGATTAGAAAACACTTACATCTTCAAAAATAAAAGTCTGAGAAAAATGCATTTAAAGTTTTTAAAGGCATAAAACAAAAACTAATAATACTTGCAAAGATCTAAATTTTTAATATATTATTTAACTACTTATATAATATATGAAAACACTTTAATTAAATATTATGGCAAATATTTTTATTTATTCAAAATATGTTTTTGCAAAATATCGATATAGCATTTTTTACGATGACAGATAATTCAGCTTAAAGTTAACATAATAATTTCACAAAAGTTTTAAAACACAATACACTTATAAAAAATAATAATGATATAAATAAAAGTTTAAAAAAAGTTAAAAACTACCAGGTTTGTACATAGCACCTAATTTTTTCTGAATTTTAAGTCGACGCAATTTAGCAAGTTTTATTTTTTTTTGCGCAACTTTAAAATTTGCAGATTTCCTTTTCTTTCTGAAATAGGTTCTCCTATAATGAGTAAAGTACACTAAATGTTCTGATGACAAACTTGTTACAAATTCAATTAGCATCCTGAAATGTTTTTAGAGCTTTTAATGTTCCAACAATAAATTCAGGTATTGCACTCGACATGGCAATCAACACGACTCCTAGAAGCTGTATTTTCTTTGGAATATTTGTCCCATATCATCGAATGTAATGCTTCATTAGAATTGTGTGTCAAACCTCTGACACATGTGTTTAATAATTCAGTTGATGCTAATCGCTGATAAATAGGCAAGATTTTGGGCAAATATTCTTCGTTGATTGTTATTTTTACCCAATCTTTGTGAATACCTGATTTTTTTCCACGTGCTAATGATAACTGGTAAAAACACCAAGAGTCAAAGAGCAAGATTGTGTCCCGGAAACTAATACTCTCAGATCTTTCCCATAATTTCACAGCTGCATTTACTTCCATTGCACTAGATGATCCGACATGTGTTGTACTACAAACATTTTGTTGTCCTTTGTACCAAATACGAAATTCAGCACTTTCTTCTCCAAGCTCAAATTTAGTCTGTTCACATTCTCCACGTCGCTTTGACATTACTTCGTAGTCTATCACAAAGCCAGTCATCAAGTCGATAACATATCCTATTCCGATATTTGACGTTGACGTATGTTCTCTTGTCAACCAGCTTCCATCATATGACATTCCAATACCGACTATATCTTTATCATTCCTTGAGCCCTACACCTCAATGACATCTTTACGAATATAAAGCAACGGCTGATTTGACCCAACAAGATGTCCAATCAGAACTTTTGGCTCATAATGTCTTTTAAGTTTTATTAAACATTATATTTCAATTCATATGCATGCAGAATTTTTCCAACGATGAGTAGCCAAGTCACAAACTTAACATACCTTGCACTAATCTCATATTTACATCAAATGGAACATTAAAAAAATGATGCTTGCTAACATTTGATGTAATATAGCATCAATTAATTGTTATGAACATGTTTCACTCTAGGTTTGGTCACAATTAACACATACAACATTCACTTTATATGCAAATCTATTTCTTTGACCATAGCAAAGTTTTAAAGATACACTATGGCAAATATTGCTTAAAAATATTCCAAAATTATCTGTAAACAAACATTCAGTATCCACTATAATGTAATTTGAAAGATACTTTTATATGTAGCAGAAATATTAAAGACATTTGTATTCTGAAGTTTTGTAGTTATATCCACTAAAGCAGGTTTTTAGCATTGTCATTATCAGCAGCACTCCATCTCTTAGAAGTGTTGATTCTCTTCTCAAGCTGCGAAAGTTTTGTCCGTGGCATTTTTTTAACAGAAAAAATTTCACTTAAACAATTTAAAATAGCTTTTAACTTATATAAATTATATGCAGAATAAATATTGGTCTTGAGAAATACCTTTTCTTATCAATTTTGGCTAAGTAACTATAAGCACATCAAGAACTCAAAATATAAACAAACATAAATGATTTTAGTAGTGAAAGTTGAAGTTAATATCTACTTCTCTGCAAGTATCGATATTATTTAAAAAATATCAGTAATTAATTAAATTTAAGAATAGAAAAATGCTTTAAAATGAAACCGAAACTAACCACGCCCCCCTCAGTTGTCAAAAATAGTGACTGACAATGCTCAGAAAACTTCAAATATCTTAAAAACTAATTGGTTAATAGATCTAAAATTTGGGGCCAAGATTCCCAAATGTATGGGCTACAGGAAAATGCAAAAAAAAAAATTTTCGATAAATTTGTCACTTTTAGGGTACTGTGTAGCCTTAACAACTATTTTTGTGTCGTAGTACAATGAAGAATTTACAACAATACAATTCGAGAAAAAGAACACTTAGCGGTCTGTTTGCTTATTTCAAAATTAGACTCTGAAGTATAAACCAAGATGTTTCATATATATATATATATATATATAATTTAGGTTACACCTTCTTTTAATAGAAAGCTGTGGCTGATTACAAAGATTTGACCTCATTTGATTTGATCTAATTTATAATCACATCTTACGCAAAGTAAATGATATTTATATTTTATTGGATAAGTTAAGAAAATTTGTTTGCAAACAGATTTTTTTAAATTTTATTAAGAGTAATTTTGAAGTATAATAACTATATATTTTGCTTAATTTTCCTTTTTTTAAAAAAATGTATTTTTTTTAGTATGTTTTAATTTTTAAAATATTTTTATCGTTGTTTTTCTCTTTTTGAATTTAATGTAAATTTTTTTCTCTTCCTTTCCTTCTAATTTGCTTTTATATTGATTTTGAATTTTTAGTTTTGTTTAAAGTTTTTAAATTTTTTTTTGTATTTGTGCTTTTCCTCTCTGATGTATGGCATTTCTACACATCTGGTATTAAAATGCGCAAGAAAATATTGTCCTGGAAGCGTTAGATTCATGCCTTGTCATTGCTTTGCATGTTGTAATTTTTTTAAATTTTTTTTATAATCTGTTTCGGTTCGTTCTTTTGTGTTTTCGTTGGTTACCAATAGAGTTTATCTATGGCTTGAAAGATCTGTTTAATCAGAAAATCTGTCAAAACCCGGATTCAGATCTTGCAAATGCTATATTTAATTTTCTTCATAATTTTTCTCTTCTTTGTTTTCATCTTTTTTCGTGTCTTGATTTGGACTTATTCATGATTTGAATTTTATCGTATTTGTATTTGAATTTCTTTAGAATTATTTCATAAATTTTTGTGAAGTTTCTTATCCTAGATTATTGCAATTAAAAGAACTTTCATTTTTCTTATACTTTTTTCCATAATCTAAAAAAATTATAAGTTACCGTTTTAATTTCAAAAACTGCTCTTAAGTTTTAACTCTTGCTTCTATAATAATTTTATTTATTTATTTCAATTACATTGTTATATTACTGAAATATTACATATAGATACATACGTATGGATAATAATATCATGCCAAAAGACTGTACAGTAGCTTTCGAACACTTTTTTTGCTTTATGTTTTTTATTTATATTCTTCAGAAATAAATTTATTGTATTATTAACTCATACTTTAGCAAATGTGTTATTCCAGCAATAAGTAATAAAGTGTATTAAAGAAATTAATTATGCTAAGAAATATATTTTATCGAAACTTGTTAATGGAAAGTAATATTAAAATGAATTATGTTAAAAATAAGAATAATTTTATGGCTTTTATGAATGCTATTTTTCATTTGTTTCTGTACTATTATAACAGAAGTTTCAATTGCTGCTCGATTTTCATAAATATTTATTAAAGAATGTAAATAGACATAAAGGGATTAGAGAAGGTGATTTACTTATATATATATAATAAAAGTTCACTTCATAAGATAGTTTACTATTGTACTTCAAATCATATAATTCACATTATAATATAATATTACTATCTATTTTATTACAAAAATATTGCTTACTTTTTGAATTATGCCATAAATAGCATTTTAGACTTTCGAAAATGTTTAAGGAAGGCAATAAATAAAATAATGCATAGTTTATTGAAACAAAAACCACATAAAATTAAAAGAAAAAATATTTTATGTAAAGAAATTTTGATTGAATTTAAGTACAAAATGAAGACCGGAACATTTATTTGCAAGTAAAATGACTTGCATATTGTAATACATTACAATTAAATTTTAAAATTGAGTGAGAGCATAAAATTCTGCGAACTAATATAACATTTAACGTTAAATAAGGCACTAATTTAAACTCTATGTTACTGACACATTAAACAATATTTAGGTAATATTATTACACATTTTCCTTAAGTATAATTTTACTATTAAAATATCATAACATTTTAGGCATTGTTATTGGATATCTTTATTATTATAGCTCATAAAATTATAATGCAAGTGTTAATGGATATATTTTACGAGGTATTTAATATTAACACCGGTGAACTTTTCAAAAATTGATTATTAATATCTTTTATTATATCCTCCATTATGAAATAACGTTAAAATACTTTAAAACGTTAAACACTTTTACGAGAAAATGCTATTAGTTCACAACAAAATAAATGTTACGACCGTCGTTACGGTATGCTGTAAGAAATTTATGTTTATAGCTGTGTACCTCAAAAGACATTGGTAAAGGTAAACAAGTTTTCAAACGTATTAAGAAACGAAATAACCGTCTGAAATTGCAGCTCTTATCGTATAAAATGTTTGTCATGTGTCGAAATGGAATGAATATAAATTTCAGTATTTGAATAATGTTGTATTATTATATTTTACATTTATCCAAATCTTATGAAGACAAACTCATTCTAAAATATCCACACAAAAAAATGTTTAAATAATTTTTAAAAATATAAATTAAAAAATAATAATTTGAAACTAAACTGTACAGGACTGTATCATCATATTATATTTCATCTCATATTTATTTTTTCATTTTGCTGGTGATTTTATTCTGTTCTCTATGACAGCGAACTCATGATCAGTGTTATATCAGTCGAATGGAAAGTTCTAGTCTTCAAAGCACTAAAGGGGTCGATGGGTTATGGGGATCGATGTCCTTTCTATGGTAAGATGTGGAAGTTAGGATACAGAGATACCAGCTTATTTACCATCCTCGTCAGTTGACTATGATAGGTTAAAAATTATCCATCGCTAATGGTCCTCTTGTTGCATTTAAGTTCGACATTAATAAACAATCAATATACCCATTCTATTTATTACAGCGTACTTTCGTTCCTTTCCTGACGATATTTATGGAAAATACGAAAACAGCTCATATGAATAACAGTTTTTAGTTTAATTAGTTCCTGAGCGTAATTCAAGAAGAAATATTATTGTTTTTAATTACAATATATCCAAAAGAATAATTTCTACCAACAACTACAACTCTCACGTGAATTTAACTTAGATTACATCAACTTAGACTAAGGCTGTTTAGTTTAGTTTAGTTTTTATTAACGTCGCACTAGAAGCAACACGAGGGCTACTGGCGACGGACCTCGTAATTTTGAACCACGATCAAGTGACTAGGACGACACCTGAGCTAGCACCCGTCTCTCCTAACACTCACACCATGCCAACGGTAGGCTAAGAATGATATCTAACTTAGTGTATTATTTAGTTGAAACTGGCACATATATTACTTATTTTGAACTAAGTTATTCTATTTACTTCAAGTAACAGAGCAAGTTATTTTTCCTTTACCTCTCAAGCTATGGGTCTGCAAAACTGTTAGTAGAATAAACATAAATGCTTTAGCTCTTACGTTGTCCATGAATGCTCATATGCGCATGCGTTCAGTTACTGAGGCAGATATGAATGAGTTAACATAATGCGTATGAGTATGTAATGATATGAAATGCATATGAATATGTGTTAATACTTAATTCATCTGAATATATGTTAAGATATAATACAAATTAATATATGATAACACACGATGCAGAAGAATATATTACAATACATTATGCATAAGGGCATGCTATAACACGTAGTTCATATTAAAATACGAATGTATTAAACAGGAATTCTTAGCTGATAAATGTTTCAGAATAAAAACGTTTAATTTTCAGATATCTTATTTTATCAAATAAAATAAAAGGTTATTACCGATTAAATTGAAAGATTATTGTCATCTCCCAAATACCTAATACTGAAATTTTCTGAATAAAAGTATTGAAGGTTTTAGTATTGCTGCTATCTGAATTCGCATTTCACAATTAATGTTTTAATAACAATTAAATAACTAAATAACGATTAATAACGTAAATTTCAATTTGAAACTTATTTTATGTATTCCTATTGAGTATTTTTTTTAAAAACCTTATTCGAATATTACAAAAATTTTAATGAGTTAGCAGCATATTGAAAAACAGTATGGAATTACATCCAATCTTCAATCAAAATAAAACGTGTCCTTGAGAAGTTGTTCGCAATTATTCCTTCAATACTTTCGCAAACACAATGTTGAATTATTTCAGACTTTGACTAAGAGACTTGATGATGCATTTATTCTGTGCCATATACTACAGTACTGCAAAATATACATATCTCCATTTGATATTTAAAAAAAATCAAATTATTTTACAAAAAACATAAATTATTTAAAATAAGGCTCAAATATTGCATTAAAAATTGCTTGAAAGCAATATCTATTATAGAATCAAATCCTCCGTGTATTAGTATGTATAGTGCATATATAGGTATATATATATTGAGTGTTAAAATAAAAACTATCATTTGAATTTCACGCTAAAAATTACTTCGGAATAATTTCTAGCACTGAATGAAATCATTCATATGGTATTCTGAACTAACACTTCATAGTGACCAAAAATGGTACATCAACTCACCAAGCGTCCGAACCCCTCCCTCTCCCTCATCCTGATTCTGAATATCTCCTCCATCCCTTCCACCCCCTACACCCCTTTTGGGCTGTAATGTTACACAGAGGCAGGCACCATGGGGCGGTATGATATATCTAGGAGAAGAGCCAACTTAATATGCAAATGGCCGACCGCCGCTAAGTTTTCGGGAATTCAGTTCCTGCGAATGGCAGCAACGATTCAAGGGGTGAGATTAATTAGCTCCGAACACACCCCCTCTCACGCGCTGCATGCTGGGATAGCGATATCTGGGGCAGAATCCTCCTCTGAGCTTCTCAAGAACACACGCAAACGATTTTTAGTTAGTTTTTCACAGAAAATTCTTCTTTTCCATTTTTGAATTAAACAGCTCAATACACTGAATTCATGACCCAAAAAATTTTGAAGTTTATAAAAATTATCGTTTGCTATTTCATAAAAGCAAGAAAATATGGTGTAACAATTTCCATGAGAATTTGAAGAAATTTTTATGTGAGAAAGCCATAAATATTGTTATTTATTTTCGAAATTTTTTAGTGAATTATGGGCAGACGATATCGTAAGAGACTTGTTTTTTAAAAGAAAAGCTTTTTTTTTTTTTTTTTTTAATATTTACTTTCCACCTTGTATTTTTAAATCCACATATTTTAAACTGCTTAAAATTATGTTAATAATAATGTGAGATGACTAGACAGCCAACTATATAGAGATATAGACCTTACAATAAGGACATAAAAAATTTTTATGTTACTTTCTTTTTTTAAATATTCGAAGCGTAAGTCACTTTTCCAATCAAATACGAAAATTCAGTTCATAGCAGCTGACGAGAATTTTACGAGAAAATATTAGTATTACTTACAAATAATATTATATATCTATATATATATATAACCCATGCTTTCAAGATTCAAACTTGATTATTTTACTAGAATGATACAAAGACATATATTTAATTCTCATTACTATATAAAATTATATAGTTTGCTAAGCGCTTTTTGCGTGAAAAAGTCTTGATAAGAAAAGTAATTTAGTATAAAAAATTCCCTTTTTAAATATGTTAAAAGAGAAATCTAATTCATGAAAAAAATTACTTCAAAATAAAATAATAATAATAATATCCTCAATAAATAAATGAATGAAGAAACATAGGAAATATATATATTACTTAGCTTGCCATTTTGCTCGTTATACCTCCGTATGTGTATTTTACCCATAGAGACAAATTAAATATGATGCCAAATTATTATTAAAATAATAGACTTTAATTTAATTAAAATAATGCTAGACAAATTGATTTCACTATAGATTATAATGCTGAAATTTTCCTTAAAAAGCACCCAAAAAAATGTAATGTATAATATATTTCAAAGTAAATCCTTATATTTCAAATAGAAAAAGTAACGTTTTATACTTTTAAAAGATGCATTTTTAAATGTTGCCAAAATTTACTAGGCAAACCAGAAAAAGATTAGAAACATTTCATAAGTTATCTCAATTTTTGGTGAAAAATGCTACTCCCAAGTATTAAATTGAATGTTATTACTACTACTACTTCAACAAAATATGTTTAATACTAAAAATACCACTTCTAAGAATTTTGTGATTAAAGTTTTTGACTACGAGAGCTTTAAAAGTTCTTTAAATAAAATATATCTGCATCTAATGAGCCTTTCAGAATTTTTCTAGTATCTTAATGTCGTCAGAAGATGAAAGAACCATAAAATATTTTTAAATAAGAGCTAATGGCAAGACATCTTAATGTTTTTCTGTGTTTGAAGTATGTATCTATACTTCAAACAAATTGTTATTGCTAACGTATACATTAAGCATGATTATAAATGCTGACTATGTATCTTTATTAATCCATCTGCAGACTTATTTGAAGCATGTGTTATTATTTTTCTCTGAAAAACTCAAAAAATAAACTTGATTTCATTACTGCTAAAAAGATTTTTAGAGGGGCAAAATGCGACTGAATAAACAAAAATGCAGATAAAATGACCTCTTTAATAAGTAACTTAATAACATAGAATTACCAACAGGAAATAAATGAGGAAACATTTGAATATATTCATTCTCCAAATTGTGTTGAAGTTACTTTGACTGAACCGAGAATTTGAAGTAGGCCAAAAAACGAAGAAAATGAAGAAAAAGTACTTACTCCTTTAAGGAAGGAAGTATGTGTGACAAAATACCGCTCTTAAGATTATCTTAAGCATTTTTCATACTTTGTACTAATTTAGAAATTCGATAATTTACTAAACTAAATTTTTAATGTCTATTTACAAAATAGCTCTTCAAGTCATACATTTATGATTCTTTGAATTTTAAACAGGCAGTTATTTTAAATCTAATTCACTTCTTAATCAGTTAACCATAAACATTGTTTCCTTAATTATTTTAACATAGACACTCCTCATACTTTGAAACGAAAAATTTATGTTTGAGAAATACCTTTAAAAATATTATTGATCACTAAGTTCATTTCATAATTTTTCTTTTAAGAATAAAATTAAGTTATACTCTTATTTTAAATAGCTTTTACTATATTTATTTTGAAAATGACAAAATCAAGAAAAATGTTCTTTTTTTAGAGAAGGTACCTATACATTTTAAATTATTTAACAGAAATGAGTAATACGTAAAACTTTTAATCCTACTTGAAATTAAACAATTTTAAAAAAATGTACTAATTAAAAATGAGTATGTAAAACTAAATTAAATTAGTTTAAAAACAGAATAAAAATAATTTTGTATTTTTACAAATTTTTAAAATTAATTTTTGATAAAGTTTTTGATTATAAAAAATTGATAATTAAATTACAAATTGATTATTATTTGATTATAAACTTGCATTTTATTACTATTCAACTAGTTAAATGCCGAACTAAATATTTATTCAGTTTTAAAAAAATATGAAACGAAAAGCACAAAATTTAAAAATTATAAATATCTCATTTTAACTCAATTATGTTCTTTTTTTTTTCCTTTGATGATATTAAGTTTTTCTCGGAACACTTTTACTTTATTTCAAGAACATTTTTAAGATAAATTGAAATGTATAGGAAATACTTTAGACCTTAACAATCCAATAACCTGGACAGATTGGGAGCTCGATATGTCCAAAAAATGATACATTTATCTATAACTAGAAAGAAATAAAATTGAGTTTCAAAATGTGGAAAGAAATCTAGTTATTATAATATGATTTGTGCCTACATTCCATTTGATCTAAGCGTTTCTTTTCTATTTAAACTTCGAAAGACAAAATAGTCTGGTGCAGAATTCGAAATTCTAGAAACAAAGTTAAAAAGTTTGAATTCCAACTTCATGAAGCTAAAGTAATTTAAATTTTAAACTTTTTATCTTCCAGAATTCTTTCTAGTGGCAAGAGTTATGCTAGGAATTCGGAAAAAGAAATTCAGGAAAATTCTGCATCCTTGTGTCTTGCAGGAAAAGCTTTGTTCGGGAGCATTGGCAACTCTGCTGCCATCTATCGGAAATCAATTCTGCTCAACCACAAGAGAACAGTCATTGATTGCGTAATCTAAGGCAATATCTGTCACGGTTGAACTTTTTTCTTTCACCATTTTTACCGCAAATAAGATCAGACGAACAGAAACTGCGCCATCTACTGGTCAATATATCGGATGAGTGCGTTTTTAGAGATACAATTAACTAGATTCCAATCAGAATCCCGTGAAAGTTAGCTCTCCACTTCATTTCACTTCAATACCTTCTCTTCAGTTCCATTGATTCTCTGAAGTAAAATATTCTTTAAATTTTGATAAGTTTTTTTCAGTTTGAAAAAGCAGGATTAGTAAGTAGATTTTAAAAAAATTAAAATAGCACAACTGTTTTGTTTTGACATTCGAAGCGCATTCTACAAATACATTAATTGACATGTCAATTTCTCATTTAACTCTTCGTAATTTAAAAGGTTTTCTTTTATTTGAAATTGAAAATATTCCGTTTGAAACATTTTTAAATATCAGCAAATATTGTAATTCTGTGGAATAAACTTATTTGAAAGCAAAGAGATAGAAACTAAATCTAAAGCATATAATATTTATTGCACGAAACTATATATCGACAATATTTTGTACGTCCAAAAAATTTTATATTTCAAAAAATCAAAATATTTTGAAATGTTTTTTAAATCCCTCTCTCATTCAACATTTACTTGCTTGTATTGGAAAATCTATTAAGATGCTCGTAAACTTAAATAAATTCTAAAACTTATTTTTTATAAAGTATTATTGAATAAATTTATTATTATAAGGAATACCAAATTGAGAACCTCGTCATAAAACTCGGATAAATAGATTCCAAGAAATCTAATTTGAAAATTAGATGTACAATAGTGCTATATTATTTCACTTCTTAAAAATACTTCGTGTTATATAAAATATAGATTTTTTTTTTGTGGAAACGTTAATAAATTGTCATTTTAAGCTCTCTTTCTAGACATTTATGTCAGTAGATTGCGTCAGTTTTAAGAATATGTATTAAAAATAGTTGTCTGGGGAATACATTTTCACTTATACTAACCATTTCTTAAAGTTTATCAGATTAAATTCGTCAAATTAAACACAATAAATTTAATTTTAATAAGTTTTTCATTTTGAATTATTTTTCAAAAATAAGACTTCAAAAATATTAGTCATTTCTTGACAACGAATTAAGGAAATTATTTCTCCTCTCCTCTTTTACGAAGTTTCTCTGCGAACAGTTATTATGAAAGGAGAAACTTGTTGTACAAAAAACTTGTTTCAGAAGCGCCAATAAAATGTTTACGCCGTTTCTTATCATCTTACTTTGTGCAGAATTCAATCATGATGAAATATTATAAATTTTTATAACAATCGGATTTTTCATGTGTCTACTATTTATTATTAGTAATAAATTTTATTGAGAAAATACAAATAATAAAAAGGAAGCAAAGTTATAAATTAACAATTACCAGCAATAAAACAAATTGCTTGATTGCTTGGAATTAACAAAGATTCTTAAGAAGTATTGGCAACGGACTTCGGAATTCGAACCTTCGGAATACAACGCCTCACCTTGCTACTCCTAATATTGCTACTCTCCTAAAAGAAAATTAACGCTGAAATCGCTGTACAAAACTAGGGAAAAGGGAAAATACTATTTTCTTTTATGTAATATATATATATATATAATAAATCGTGTTAGTTTCTTTACCTTTATTGAAACATTTGAAGAGATTAAATTATTATAAGAACTTTTTTATTTTATTAAAACCATATTTCCTAAAAGCAGTATTTTACACACACACACACACACACACACACATATATATATATATATATATATATATATATATATATATATATATATATATATATTGGATTATTAAATTTATAATCAATAAAAAAGTGTGCAACAAAAGTGTGCAAACTATTCAACAAATTTATATCAACATACTCATTTTAGCAACAAAAAAAAAATTGAAATTGGCTTTACGAATTTCCTCTTAACATGTGGGGAGGTGTTCTTTCCTGTAAGTTCTCCAAAAAGTAGAATTATTCAAAATGACTGTTAATTAGCGCAGAGTAAACCTATTTCCAAGCCCTAGGCTCCTAAAAAACACTTGACATAAAAAAAAAAGAAAAAAGAAAATACCTTCTTCAAATTACTAATGTATATTTATTTCCATCAGCAAAACTTCTAAAGTACAAAAACGTTGCTAAGATTAACAACAAAACAAAGAATTTCCGAAACTACAAACGACTCTGAAGTAAAAATCAATTATTAAATTAAATATTGAAAAATAAGAGCAAGTGATAAATTATTAAAGTAGACAATAATATTCTGTTCGGATATAAAACAAAAGCAGACGATAAAACAATAAATCAAATATATCTTAGCAATGTAAATGTAACTAAAGTAAACTAAATATAATTATGTGATTATCATAATGTAGTATTATAATGTGAATATTTTAAACTCAGCACCATGCATCCTTTTATTTTATGCCCACGAATTTTTCCCGGTGTCAACTTCTCAAAACAATTTCTTAGCACGTGCTTAAAAATGTTTGACTTCTTAGAACTTACTTTTACTTTAGAACAAATCTTATTTTAATGATCACATTTCTCGCAACATTAAAAAAATCATTGAAAATTTTCAACGTTACAAATTTTGCTATACTCTAAAACTTAATTTTATAGTTCTTCAGATTAAAGCATTTTCTTCAATATTTACAACTTTAAATATGCTTTAAATGTTAAGTTCAATTGCGATTTCTATACGATTATCTTCTTACTTAGTCTAATTTATTAATTACTGTCATTTTTATTTAAACATGTAGAAACCCATTTCCTTCAATCCCTCTTTATTTATAAAATTTTCTAAACTCTCCCTCTCTTTAACACAACATACTACCTGCTTCTCGACAAAAAGAAGCCTGCGGAATTAATTTGTCTGCAGCGACTGATTCATGGGGTCTACCTCCAGGAAATTTCTTTTATTTTGCGTACATTCTTTTCTCTCGACACTTGAAAAGAACAGAATACGCAATAACATTTTATCAATGACACCCACATCTGAGGAGAAACCGTTTAGATCACAAGATATCACCATCGAATTTCCATCAAGTGCATTAAAAACAAAAGTCGCTGTCAATGTTCTAATTATGCTTCGTGTACATTTTCGAGTGTTAAAAGAAAGTTTTTTTGTGGTCTAAATTTTATCATTGTCAAATAAACGTTTCGATTGTTTCTTTTATTGGATTTCTCATCTCAACTAGTTTAAATTAGAGAATTCTTTCAAAACGTATTGTCAATAAACAATAATTTGGATCTTTTAAATTTTGTCTCTAAATAGTATGACTTCTTAATCATCATGTTTACGTGACCACGGAAGTTTAATGGTCATGACCATGAATTGATGGCTGGCATTGCTTCCACCGAGTCGTGTGTTCGAGTCCTGATGCCACTTAAGACTCGTCGTGTAATGGGGCTAATGTACGTTAAATCTGTAGAGGTTCCAAGTCCTCCGATTGCGTCATATTGAAGTTTCGAGAGAGAAATACCAACTCAGATATCGAAACTCAAAATTGCGAGGTCCGTCCCCAATAGCCCTAGGGTTACTTCTAAGTGCGATATTAATAAATAATCAATTGAAAAATAAGTGCTTATATTTGAAGCAATTTCATTTAAATAGATTCTTAGAACTGTTTTAGAATATAAATAAAAATCCCGAAATCTTTACAAAACCTATCAGTTACTTGATTAATTAGTAATTAATGCAGGCTGGCCTGAAAATTGCTAACAACTTTAAAATTAAATAACATTTTTATTTATAAAAACATTCACATTTGTTCTTTCATACACAGAAAATGCACTTTTTGGAAATAAATTTTATTTAACTTTGGAAATTACATCCTTTAAATAATCACTATTTTGCTCTTCTTATTGAAGAGCTCTTTCTTAAAATTGGACCATCCACAGGGGATATCTTATTTTTGCAATTTCTTCTCGCAGGTTAAGCCTATCTTTCCAATACCCTATAAAAAGGAATCTAATGCAGTTAAGTCAGGGGACAGTGGTGGCCACTTGATTTATGAGCTTCACTAAATTTTTTTTCTTCCAAAACACAAAGGCAAGCAAGTTGTAGGGGCATTAGCACCACCTTGTTGCCACCATACCTTCGTTATGTGCTCTACTGCAAGATGCGAAAAATTCTTTAGAATTTCTCTACCTGTCGCCATGAATGGTTTGTGAATTTTCTGCCTCTAGATAAAATTCAACTATTTAATGCGTTGCTCTGTCGTGAATTTCTCCTTTTTTAGTTCCCAAGGATAAAATTTTAATTTAAAAAAAAAAAGATTTTAGAAAAGTATTCAAATTTCGAATGATTTATCGATTTTTGGGCTACCCTGTAGTTAATTTGCTACTTCCACAATAGTCTTATTCTTTTCAAAAATTGTTGTATTTAGTTTATTAAATTAGATGAATGTCTAAGATTAAAAGACATCCTCATAGTTTTTAATTAAAATTTCACAGGGAATATATCTAAGCCGGCACCTCACTCTCCATTTTCTGCATCACTCTAAAGAGAAATTTATAAGTAAATGTAGAAAAGATCTACAAAGATTAAGCATTAGAACCCTCATTTAATGCTATATTAAGGACTCTTACTCAATATTTCCCATAAGAGCAAAATCTAGTTATTTGAAACGTTAGATTCTAACGCATGTAAAGTACTTGTATATCCCCAAACAGAGAAGGTTAGGGAGGGTATTTTGATTTACATAGATCTGAATAAGGGAAATTACTTATCATCATTCTATGATTCTCTATTAATTGAACTATTATTTCCCAATTGTTTTAAATAAGAATATGAATGGAAAATAATGTTGGGATGTTATAATACTACGAAGAAAAAGCTGTCAAATTCAGGTCTTCAAGGGGTGTAAACATGGAGCGAAATATTTTACACACAACACCCCCACCTGTAAAGAAAACTGATTAGATAAGAGAACGTCCTCCTTCTCTGCCCATCAGATGCATTAAAAACAACAGGCTGTTATTAGAAGTCTAATTACGCTTCATGCATATTTTAGTACGTCAAAGGCTGTTCCTATCATGCAAAATCAGACGATTAATTTGCAAAAATAATTAAACGCAATGGATGAATTTGGAAGAGAAAATTAAGCGGTGTGTGTCAACTAATACGGATATAATGACTTAGGCGTTGGTTCAGATTAATAACGATAATGCGAGATTTTTTTTTCATGCAATTTTTCGTAAGTGGATTATTCAGAGCTTTTAATTTTTCATTAGACTGGGTAAGCTTTGATAAGGATCAAAATAAGAGGGGGGAGGGAATGTTGGGCGTTAAGAAAGAACTTTTTTTTTAATGTTTTTGAGAAACTGCTGTCACATGTTGAATTCCTTTTTATTGTTGAAATTCAATGTATAGAAGAAATTATGTGAAATGAATGGGATGCGCATTAAATATTTTAGCATAATACAAAAGATTTATTTTTTACATGACATGTTTTGGATTTCCCAAATATTAGAATAAAGAACATGTATCAATTTTTTTTTTAATTTGCTAATGCAATGTGAAAAAAAACTTAATTACTAGTAATTAGCCGATATTAGCTTCCATTTAGTGTTATAAATGATGATAACTAGCTATGTAATGAAACAATGATAAAAACTTTTACTTTTGAATCTATATCCATGCAAAAGTAAATTTTCCATATTGTACATCTAATTAATTTTCGATTATAGGTTACTCAGATTTTTCTTAGTTTCTATGATGAAATTTTTTTTTATAAATACAATTTCAATTTTTCTCTAATGCGAATGTAATACGAGTATACAAACTGAGTTGTTTATCAGGGATTTTTATTTTTATTGTATTGCGTATAGCATATATAATAGTAACTACAGTTATATAACAGAAGAAAATCAATTTATATCTTATTTTGAAGGTCTGATAGATTTCAAAAAATATTTTTTTGAAAAAATAATCAATGATTATCAAGTTATTTATTAGTTTATTTCCCCCGTTATTAATTTTTTTTAATATCAAAACATTATAATTTTTAATCGAATAATTTATTATCTGTACTTTCATTCGAGCATTTTAAGACTTAGTTGATTCCTTGGGTCAGAATAGTAAGAAAACTAGCACTGTAAGGCTTGCTCTTCCAATAATTTTTTTAAAATTATACTTAACAATAAAATAAATGCATGAAAAACATTTAACTGACTTTGTGGATTTAAGTTTAACATGTGCTAACTTTTTTTAAAGATTTGTTCGGATTATAAAAGGCCTTCATATATTGGTAGCCATCCTTTTCCTAATTTATATCACCAAAATAAGAATTCATTAGCTTAAAGTAAGCGTACTTCCGATCCCCAGGTTTTCCAGAAGCAATTACTATCAAGAAAAGTAAACGGATGCAAATTCGTAATGCAGTTTTGTTTTCCAAAGCAAAATGTTCTTCAGGATAAAAACAATGTCAATATTAACAAAGAACAGAAGATTCTAACTTGAAAATCAATTATTAAGTTAAGTATTAAAACAACAGCAGCCGATAAATTATTAAAGCAGACAATGATATTCCGCTTGGATATTAAAATAAAAGCAGACTATAAAATATTAAATTAAATATATCTTAGTAATGTAAATATACCTTAAGCAAATTAAATGTAATAATTATAATCATAATGTATTATGTCAATATTTTGAATTTCACACCATGTAACCTTTTGTTTTGCGTCCAAGAATTTTTGTTGACGCCATTTTTTCAAAACATGTTATCACATGTTAAAAATACAGTAAATAAAAATCAAAAATTACATTTACAAGAATTTTCAACTTATATTATTCAAAGCAATATGTTTGGGAGAATAGGAATTGAAAAACTGAAATGATTTTTTTCAATAAAATAAAAAAAAAAACGAATATAAATCTAAACACCATATATTTATACAAAAATATTCAACTTAAGTAATTCAAAACAAATAGGCTTGAAAGTATAGTTATTGTGAAATTGAAATGACTCTTTCAATAAAGTAGAAAGTATAGTAAATAAAAATCAAAATTTTATTTAAAAAAATATTCCTTACATAGAATTGAAAATCAATTTATATGAAAGAATAAAGGTCGAGAAATTGGAATGTTTTTCTGTAGTAAAATAAATATTACATTAATTAAAAATTTAAAAGACGATTACAAAAAAAAATTCATCTTAGATCATTCAAAACAAAATAATTAAAAGAACACATATTGAAAATTAAAATATAAAAAGCTCTATTTTTTTTCAATATATCTCTTTCATCAGCCATTCATTACTCTTAAAAGACTTATCAGATTCGCAGCAACCATTTTCATTGTTGCCAACATTTCTCTGGAGATACTGCTCTCGGCTTCCCAAAATATCGATGGTTCAAATTTATCGATGCGAATTCATAATATTCAGGTCCCGTATGTCACAGGGACCAATCACTACAAATCATTTTGAAGTAACAAATCATTTCTAAGCACTAGTGTAACGCTCTTGAGAAGTGGTTTATAACCTATACCAGATTTCAAGGTAATTTCAAGTAATGGGATGATAAAATTTAGAGTTTTGATTTAAGGTAATTGCCTAGATAATTCAAAAACATAAAAATGAGATACAGAGCTTTGGAAAGGAAATCTTTAAATTATATGAAGATTATTTGAAATATGTGAACATTGAGGATCCATTTGAATTGATTAAATTTATGTAGCGGTATAATTATTCTAAATATTAGTGACAATCTGACGCAAATTTTGAAAATGGGCATAAAAAATTCAAATTTTAACAGGAACACAGTGCGTTTGAATGTATTATAACAATTTACTTTACCCCCCCCTTCCAAGACTTTAGTAAAATTCAGAAATTTGTATAAAATCTATAAAATAAGAAGTCTTCAGAAAATTACTTTTTTAGTTTGATTTTTGTTACTCCCTAGAAGCAACACGAAGGCTATTGATGACGTACCTCAAAATTTTGAACCTCACGAAAGTGACATGGAGCGACATCTGAATTAGCACCCCGCACTCCAAATTTCCACATTGATTTAAGGACAATATACTTCTAAAGATTTAATTTTCATCGGCCCCTTATTCAATGACCCATTGTCTAACGGAACTGATTCTCATCGGATGCACTGTCTAGAAGATCTGATCGAAGTCCTAAGTCCTTCCAGTGATGTGATGTGGAAGTCTGGAGGGGGAGATGGCAGTTCGGATGTCGTCCTCGTTACTTAGTCTAGGCTCAAAATCACAAATTCAAAATCAAAATTACAATAGCTCTCGTGTTACTTCTCTCTCAGTGTTACATTTTTAAACATTCACAATCAACCCCATTTCGCGATGGGTCTTTGGCTGCATCAGGATTCGAACCCATGGTTTGACGGAAACCCACAATTTTAAGTAATTGTATTTAAAATGCTTCAATGTTAACTTCAGGCCATATAATGCAACTCCAATTGCTAGAATTGTTTCACAACAAATTATTTTTATAATTTGTTACATCAATTTTTCAGCTGTTTCTTTGTCGATGTTTATGATACTTTCATAAAAAATAAGGAGAAATGTGCGTTAAACGCTAAAATTATAATTTTATGTTTATATGTCTAAAAAAAGGTTTTTATTCACATTTCATACTTTGTAATTCCTTTTACAACCACCAGTTTCAACAAATCGATTATTGTCTCTCTCCAGCCTTAAAAATGCTGAGATTTTTGTAAGAGTTTCTTATAGTTGAAACAGTGACCTTCATTTTCTACTCATGTTACAGTATATTTTTTCCTGTTGATCTTCACTATATAAAATCGGATTTTTTTGCATTAATGAGATCAAGTTTCATACTCATACAAAGTAAATGTTTTCATGTACACAATGTGTTTCTTAGGCAAAAGAAATGTATTAAAGATTATTAAAATTGCATCATTCAAGTAAATTGCGTACAATTATACTATTTTACTTGTGTGAAAATTTTGGAACAGATGCACTTTACGTCCAGGTTGGCCTTTTTGTGTGCATGTGTGTATCTGCGGAAAGGAGTATTTTGGGATATGAGAGAGGGGTGCCAAATTTTGTACAGAAAACACTTTAAGAATTTTTCATGCAACAAACAAACTTAAACCTATGCAAAATTTATTTTCTTAAAAATTGACAACGTTGTTGGAAAAGGATTGAACTTTGGCATCTGGGTCCTGTATTTAAACCAAAATTCTTCAAAATGTAAATTTAACTTGTAAATAGGGTCAAAAATCAAAATATTTCGAATGAAACGAGTTTGCTCGTCATAATGCTGACATTCTTCAATAACTGTAACGCACAGCTATGTTTGAAACTTGAAATTAATGTATAATTCTTAAAAGCACTTTAAATATTAGAAATTTTCCGGAATTTCTAAGCTTCCAGAATTTATTTGTAACATGAAGTCATTTCCCTTAAAAGAAATTAAAAGTAAAACAGCACATTAATTTTTCAGTTTCTTTCTAACATAGAGAACAAATCCACATACACATTTCCTTCTTGTTTCTTTTCATGTCACTTTTAAACTTAAGAATCTTATACTTTCAAGACACTAAGTAAAAAAGACCCAGCGAACATAACGGAACGAAAGAAAATATATTTTGACTCTTTTCACGTGTCAAGCACAGTTTCTAGTCGAAATTAAATTACATCAAACGTCGGACGGCATTACCAACGCTTCTTGAAGACATTACTCCCCCTCGTAAAATAATAAGAAATGAAAAGTAATAACGCTAGAAATGGAATAGCTGCTGATTACTTCCAGCAAAAAGGAACTCTGGGATGCATTTCTTTGCTGCGAGGCATTTGTTTATGAAAAAGTCTTTGTTCTACAAAACGATTAATCGATTGAAAAATGTTGTTACTCAGACGGTTTACCCTTTAAAAGTCTTTATTCTTGAGAAGTTTTCCAAATTAATGTTCAGTTTCTTCACTTTTGTGGATGTTTCCGGGAGAAAAATGAATATGCCGATTCAAAACACGAGAAGAGAAAAAAATGGCGACTGTCAACGCAGCTGAAAATTCAAGATCGTTTGGCGAAACAAATGTTGCCACCTCAATGCCATAAATACCAATTATCGCTATCCGTCATAATTACTTCGAATCACGCGGCGTAGCACTGAAAAGACTTTGTCTTATCGGTTCTTCGCTTCGCAGTTTTAGAAAGAAATAAAAATAGAACGCTTTAATCAAAACTTCTCACCTCTCGCAACCTTCTTCTTTGTTTGGTTCTTTTTCTAACTCCTTTTATTCGAGACGAGATTTTCTCTAGCCTTATACTTTATCTGCCACAATCAATTCTTTCTCACTTTCGCTCTGTAGTTTCATGGCTGCTGGCGAAATTCCTTTCAACGTTAATCAGAATAGAATTCGTAAAACGTCCTTTGGCAACGTCGCTCGGAATTATTACGCCAAGCTATCTTATTTTTTCATGTTACGGTTAGGGAATTATTCAATAAAAAAATCAGTTTAAAATGTGTGTATTAACTTTTTTTTAACTTTAGATATGTTAATAGCGCAGAATCTCCAATTTTTATGACATGAAAAAAATATTAAAGATCTGTTAAAAAAAAGTAGGAAACTAAACTCTTAGCAGTTTTTCACTTGTTAAAAAAGGATCATACATTGATATGGCTGGTATTAATCTAGGAAACAGACATAAATTAGATCCATTTAAGTCATTTCTCTATAGTTCACTGGATGATGCAATAATCATCACTGTAAATGAGCTCATTTAATGTAATACGAGAGGTATCATAAAATTTCGATTATTTCTGAAAATAACCAAGATATCTGGATAAAATTTATTCTGTATATTAATTTATTTTTATGTTTATAATACTGTGAATTACAGTTATTAAAAGTGATTTATTTGGTTTCAAAAAGCTGTATATTGAAGCAACCCTCATAATAAAGAAGATAAGAATTCAATCTGCTAAGTTCTACAATGACAGCTTTCGCCAGATCAAGAAACAATGCAAGGAACATATAACTCTTGGACAATGACTATGTAGAGAAATCCTAAGACAAATAAATAAAAAACAAGCTTCTATCTCTATCATTTTTTATAATAATTAAAAATGTATGATGCCCCGGGGTAAGAACTAAAATTTTACAATACTACAAGTTACTTTCACCTATAGCTTCCTAAAACCAAACAAATCAACATTAATAGTTGTAAATTACAACATTATATATATAAAGATCGATTAATATACAGAATAAATTTTATCCAGATCTCTGGATTATTTCTTTCTAATAATTAAGACTTTACGATACTCCTTCGTAAATTCCCCTTAATAATTGTTGTTGAAAATTATCGTTTAGAACATTAATTTTACCTTTTTCGTAAAAACTGTTATTAATTAGTTTTTGTTTGAAGAAAGCCTTTGCAATATTTTGCAGCTTTTATAACTTCGTTTTCTAAAAAACTGTTTTGGTCCCAAATGACAATATTTTTTAGATTCTCACTGAAAATTTTAAGTCTGATCTTTTCATATTAACATTATTTAACTTATAAGCGCATACGTATATTAGTAACATAGAGGCCTTATGGATGTGAAAAAAAGAATTACATTCACCTCAAGCAGAATCGTATTATCGTAAAGAGAGGTTCCTATTTTAATGTACCACACATTCATTTCAATTTCAATCAAACGTTTTTTCTGTATGTCACGTGTTTTATAAATCTTCTATACTTCATATAACATTCCCTAACTTTTTATGTTAAAACAATAAATTACGTATTTATTGAATACATATTTCTTGATGTTCAGAGATCTTTCTCCTAGAGCACGTTATATATGTCTAATGCATGGGAAATTCAACAAACTGAATTTTTATACTACATGATGGAATATTTTAGGTACAGTGATTATATAATTAGATATACTTTTACAAACATATCTTAAGCAGTTTCATTCAGAAAAACGCAACGTTTCGTATTAAAAGTCATTGAGAAAATGGTCGCGCTGACTATATTTTGCTCATTTTGTTAACTAGTTTTGATTTAATAAATTGTATCGAAATTTTGGGATTTATTTTCAGCAGAACGTGCTTCGAAACAAAAATTTTACAAGCATTTTCTGATGAAAATTGTAAATATTTTCACCGTTAGTTTTTTTTTTTTTTCCTTCGTTCAAAATATTTATAATCAAAATTAATACTCTTGCATTCACTTTTAACTCTTAGTGTTTGTGAATAGTAGATACAATGAAATTATATCACTTACAAATCACTTACACTTATAAACAAGTGAGCTTTACGAAACCGTTAAAGTAAGGATGATGCTTATTAAAGAAAAATGTACATTCTGGGCATAAATATAATAATCTATAAGTTACATAAATACAAATCATGGATTAGCAAAGGAGAGATCGAGGGTGGCATTCCACTCCCAATATATATTCTAGATGCGCCCTTTATTAGAAACAATTATTTTCAGTTGACCATACTCTCCATTTTTCACAACTGCTCAAATATTTCTTTCTTTTCTCGTCGTTCGCAAATGGTTAATATTATATTTTGTGCTGGTCACCTTAAGCCGTTCCTATTCATACTCACATTTGCTACAAGATGGTTATTTATTTATTTTCATAGCATAAGTGTATTATTAAAAATTTCATTTTCATCGGTAGAAAAAAAGAGTAAAATTTATGTTTCTGTAACGCTTCCGACAACCTTCTTCCGCCCGACAGAGAGATTAGCTCAATAATCCTCGTATTTTTGAGCTTTTGTCAAATAACGGAATTGGTACCTGAGCAGTCACCTCAATTTCCTCATTTACTACAGGACAACATGGGAGCCAAATTCTCTTCCCAATTCTGGAAAAAAAAAATTTATATGTCATTTTTCAAAGCTTTGTAAGGTACTTTATGTCATTTTTTTCCAAGTACTTTACTGAATTGTTCTCGAATTTTGGAGGTCCTTTTTCGGATTAATGTTTGTTTTTCCCCATTCTGTTGAAATCCTTGATCTTAAATATCCGGGATCTGTTCATCATGTCTCTTATCACCCAAACAATTTTAACTATTCCTTACTTTCATTTCCGTAAGTTGTTTTAATTAGCGCCATAATTTTTTTATGTGATTAGACCTAACACTGCAGAGTATGGCCTTTTCCTGATTACTGCACATCGCAATACCTCCTGAAATCCACGACAGAAATTAACGATGTATAAGAAAACTCGTTCTTCACGCTTTTCCTTACAATGCCGTCCAGCGATTCACCCTTTACTCTCCTCCTATGTATTGTAGGATAGGTTGAAAATTGCTTGTTTGGATGTTTTCTTTCACTCCTTAAATGTTTGCCCATGGGTTTCAAACATCCTGTAGTGTGCTGTTCATTTGAGCTTCTAATTGCGAAACAGTTTTTAATGGGAATTAACTGCCAGACACAAAATTTTTATTTCCCTAAGTTTGATATCGGTTTGAATTTATATTACCCAAGAGCGGATGCTGTAATTTCGAGCCGTGTTCTAGAGACAAAAATGACACCTGGGTTAATATTTCAACTTCCACATAATGCCGCAGTTGCAGCAGTCGTGTGGTAAAGGTCGTGAGTGTCATAAATATCACTGTTCAACTCGAGCAGCCTTTTCTAGTCCTGATTTCACTAAAGACCCATAGCTTGAAATTTTGAGCTGCTGCAAATTAAATGGAATTCAGTCTCAAAATTGATTCTTGGTATGGAATTTAAAAAAGGGAGATACAATCTCGATTATCCTCTTCGTCACTTGTCCTGAGGTCAGAATTACGAAGTCTGTCGCCAATAGTCTCCGTGTTGGTCTTTCTCGACGTTAATTTAAAATTAGGACCTTGTTGATCTAGTTGATATAATTACGAACCTGTATTTTATTATCTTGTTCAGATCTCGCATATTTCAGAAGATTGTCAAGTAGCAAAACTATAACAAGTTAAATCTTTCGGGCCCTCATACCTAACAATGACGTGGTGTGGAGATTGGGATGTCGACTTTTCCATCTCATCAAGAATCAGATAAAAGAGGGATCTTTATCGTACTAAACAGCATCCTGAAATGTTCTTCTAAACAGCTTCTATAATATCTATAATAGTTTTCACGTTGCTTCTTATTCTATGTTAAGGCAAACAAATAAGCCATTCTTTTATACACAACTTGAAACCCTTAAAGCCGATTTAAAATTAATATGCAGCAGGACCCATAATTTTGCATTCGAATCCATAAATGAATCAACGAAACTCGGAACTATAATATTTTTATACTGTCGCTCTTTGTTTTTTGCGAGACGCCTTCACTAGAAAAATTTCTTCTCAAACCAAAATTTCCAAAAATTTCTTCTTATTCTCGTTATTGTGCAAACTAATGAAACGAGCCTGTAAAACCAAATATATTTATTATTTAGTCAAACAAATTAACCTTGGATGAATTAAAGATATTTTTAAAGAATAAAAAGCGACCTCTATTGTACGTTAAATTTCATCTTTAATTTCCCATACGATGGGCTATAGAACTTTGTAAAGAAATTTTTGCTCAAACGCCGTTTTTGTTAACTTACAGTATTTCAAATTATAGAATAGAAAATTCTGAGAAAAAATTTTTTTTTTAAAGAATTGTAATTCTTTAATTATTTCATGTTTAATGTTTGAATAGAAATAAGCTAGTGAAAAGAAAAATAATAATTCCCAGATTAAAGCAATTCCGAAATGATTTTGTAGAATTTCAATTACTCAGAAAGAAGTCGAATTCCTGGCTTTAAATTATGCAGTCTTTAAAAAATTGTTCTTCAAATTGTCTTCTGTTTTCTCTAGGATAGTATTTTAATCACATCGCAAATCTATTATTCTTAATAAGTAATAAAAAAATGTAAATCTGACAAATAATGAAAATAAAACTGATTTCCTTTTTTGATTTCTGTGGCAATATTGATATATATTTTTATTATTTATCGTTGAGTAAAAAATAAATTTTCCCAAGTATTTAGCTTTATTTAAATAAGTAAATAAATAGAAAATGGATAAATTTAAATTAGACACATATTTATTATTTATGGGCACTAAATTTAATTTTAGATAGTCATGTCTTTATTATTTGCAAAGGCTGTGCGAATCAGGGATTGAACTTAAACTTTTTAAATTTCAGAGTGTGTAACAAGTATGACAATTTAAAATTAGAATTTACGAGGTCAGAAGTATATTTTACTTCTCTTTGTAGGCTATTTTAGTAATTTCAAATTCCAATCCAATGCATTTTCAAAATGACTTTTAAAAATACCCAAGTTTTCGTACTTTGGATTATTTATTGATCACAACTTCAACTTGAAGACAGCTTTATTTGTTCTTCGGCTATCGGGTATCACGAAGTATTTGGCCACCGAGTAAATTTTCGTACAATGTCCACTCGAATGAACAAAAAAAAAGTTCGCCATTTTGTCGAGGAAGTGAAAGAAGATTTATGAAATGCAGTACTAAATCCCTGATTCAATAGCTTCTGGTCATTTTAAATGTCATGAAAATGGGGCAAAAGTCCGTAATCGAAAGTGATACATCCCCACACAGACTCTAAATTGACCAAAAAATAAAAAACCTTCCCCCCAAAACCAGGCACCAAAACAACAAAAGCCCTTTAAAAAAACTCCTCTGTGGCTCTATTTCGATAGGTAAAGAGAGAAAAAGAGAAACCTTGGTGGATGAAAGTATGTGTATGTATTACACCAAAGATATCCTTAAAAAATAAAAGAAAGGGAAAAGATGCAGTGAATTTCTCAAAACAACGCTGAAACACATAAGCCTTCGTTGGAAAGGTTTTCTTTCTGACAACTTGGAAAATGGGAGTCCATTACCTTTGTTGCACATCACGCTTCCTAAGATAAATGGCTCTTCCAGCGACGGTTACGGACGGCCATTTTGTCTGGTGATTTATTCGACGGTGTGCCCAGTGGCGCCGTCTATACGCGAAGACGGAAAGCTGCTTACTCTGTCGTTTTCTCCCGACTTTTCGGTGTCTTGAAAGGGAAATAAAAGGATTGAGGGAGGGGAGGAGAGGAGGGTGTGTACCCGATTATGATGTTGCTGATGGAGATGGTAGATGATGCCAGGGTAGGTTCATGGGGATTTGGATCGAAGATACTTAAGAGGGAGGAGGTTTTTAGTAAAGGGAAAATCCATACAAATGGGGACGGCTTGGAACCACGTAATTTGGTTCTTCAGTGACAACAAAGGGGTTTTTGAATGATGGACGAGAATGTATTTTATATTGTGATGGTCAGCTCTGTTAGGTGATTAAGTATATAATAAATTGAGCTTTCCATTGATATTGATGGTTATTCGTGAATTCAGATATTTATATTGGTTTTTGGTATTACCGATGTAGTTTTTGTGAAATAAATATCCGTATATACCTAGCGATAAATTATGAGCCGATAAATTTTATGACTAGTGCAACGTTTTTTCAGTGAGCAATTCCAAAATATTTTGATCAATGTAACGCAAACAAAAGCTTTTTAAGAATTTTTTTTTCCGATTAATTGCTCTGGATTCTATTAAAGTCTCGATACTTTTCTACCAAACGATTACTTCACTATAGAAAATAGCGGAAAAATTTAAATGCGCGAATAATAAGTTTTGTGAAAACTAATTTATTTTCACCGTCTTTTCAGTTTAATTACAGATGATGTTTTAATGTAAGTAGCTTTTCTATTAATTGCTACAGAGCTTATATTTAGATGGAAACCACTTTTTTGGATTTAGAAAGTTATATTCTGTTTCCGGTACAGTTTGCACATGTCAGCAAAGGAATTTTGAATCCACCCCAGTTGCTTGAAGAATTTTCGAGCAAATATTTTCAGTAATGTTTCGTAGGAATAATTTTGGCATGAGGGTCTTTTCAAAGTTATTCTTCAAAAAAAGTAGAGATTTTATCAGTGAGGCTCGTAGATTCTTAGGAATAGGCGTACCAAATTTTAAATTTTCACGAGCCTTCTTTTTATTTTGATTGATGTTGTAACGAAGTAGCGTAGTTGGATGAATTAGACATAATCCTCAATAAATATTAATTCCAAAATGTTTGACGTTCATTCATAATCGAGATGAGCTATGTGAAAGCAAATTATTGAAGTAGAGAAGCGAACTAATCGCGTCTTAAAGCTCTCGTCTACAGGCCAATTTAATTTCGTGAACACTATGTTAAACTTACGGAATTTCTACTGCCGTCCTCAAATCTTTACTATTCTCTCTATTTTTAAGCAAAAAAGTGAACCCGAAAGAACAAATAATGATAAATGCTTTCTGCGGGATTACATTTTCTCTCAATTCATAAAAATATTTTTACTCCCAGCTTAAGGATTCACTTATAGGTTTACCTGTCTTCAAAAAATATTTAAAATATTTTCAAAACTCGAGGAGAAAAAAACATTCCACAGAAACTTTCATTATTTTTTTTGCTTTATCGGATGCACATTTTTGCATTCATATAGATAGTAAAGATTTGAGGACGATAATAGAATTTCCGTAGGATTAATACTGTGTTCATGAAATCAAAATGGCCAGTAAACAGAAGACTTAATCAAATATTATAATAAGAAACTCTACTTATATGGGTTATTCTAAACAGACGATTTAAGATCATTAGATCCATTTCAGGTAGACTTCTAGAAACGAGACGCAAATGCACTCTCAGTGTTTCGCCTCACATTTGCTTGAGCCAGTATACTGTTCCGATGAATCTCTCTAATTCTTCTATCTCCTCCGATATCCTTCTTTTCTTCCATTTTTCATACAATATATCTGATTTATAGATGTAGTAGCTGTTTCACAAGGTGAGATTTCCATATCAAACATCTTAGTAAAATAGCCCTAGAGGTTAGTTAAAGGGGCATGCTAATGAGAATCCGTTTCTAAGTCATTAATAGCAAAATAACACAGAGATTGAATATTGATAAAAATGTGCACTAATTTCTAATTCAATTTTATAATATTTTCTCTCTTCATATTTTTCATAACTGAAAATGTTACAAATACTTAAAAATGTTTTTAAACGCTTTTGAAGCAATTTAAGAAATCATTCAATAAGAAATAGCGTATCAATAGCAAAGTTTACTTTAAAAAATTAATTATATTTCTGAAACAAAAAATTTCGCTATTTTGGCTACGTAATTAACTCACAATTTTGTGGCATTTATTAACGACTTTAAGCATAACGATGAATTAGTTTTTGTGTGAAAAAATTGTCAGGAAAACACAGAAATAATTAGATATTGGGTAAATGAGAAATTATTGTACTCAAAAAAAGTTTCAAATTAAAAGCTCTTTAGCATATGCGTTATATTAAACACCTTTTAACAAAAGTCCGTGGGGAAAAAATTATAAAATATACACACAAAAAGGCCATTATTATTCAGCAATAAGATGCAAACAATTTAAAAAAACAATGGTAAAAATTTATATCATTGGGGGAAAAAATGCAAATATTCATTGTAAACTAATTACGTTTAATAAGAAACTACTGAAATATGCATATATTTCTCGGTATTATAACATTTAAAAAAAGAAAACCTTTCCAGATATTCGACATGCTGGTACAATGACCATTCAGTTTTTATTTCCCCATTATTGTTGAAAGAAAGTTCAATTAGATTTTTTTTTGTGCATATCATACGATTTAAAAGAATTTCTATAGCAATTCTTTCTTCAAAGGAATTAAGTTTTTCATTGAAAAAAAATTAACTTCACAGCTGACAAAATAAGTTTTATCTTTAATTAATTTTCAGCGAAACATGAAAAAAAAAATATCGCAGAAACACACAATAAGCATTTTAATAACTTGCTAATATCGAAGAATATTTATTAAAGACTAATATGTTAAAAAGACTGAGCATTTAATTGAAATATATTTGAAATTGCATAAAGTTCACTAAATTAGTTTCTGTAGAGAAAATATATAAAATGACCCATGAGAAAAAAAATCCATGGCATTAAAACTTTAGAATTTATTTTAAGTAATTTTGTTGAAAATGATGCATCTAAACAAAAAAATATTTTCAAATAAAAAAAAAGCATTTATTTGTCAAATAATTGTTCATAAAAATTTTGATATATATATATATATATAAACACAAATAGTGCTACAAATCACAATATATCACAACATATAACAATCTGAGAATATCCAACCCTAAATCAATAATATTCATAGCAAATAAAACTAAATATTTAAGGAAATCATTGAAAACAAATTAACACTTATACAAATCGGATAAAATAAATTTTCTTAAATAATTAAACATTCTAAATTTGAAAACCAAAGAAAAAAAAACAATCTATTAAAGAACAAAAAAAAAATTTTAAGGAAAGCCATGTGACAGGAAAAAAAAATGGTGTTTCCCTATTTTAACGGCCCCCATCAAATTACCATTACACCAAGATCCTCGCCAAACTTGTGAAGCATACAACCTAACTTGCAATACAACCTATTTTGGCGATTTTCTCAGTCGTTTGGTTATTTATCATCGGGCATCGCTGTAACAGGGAAGTATCCCCAAAAATTCAGAATAATGGATATAATGTAATTAATACTGTTCCATACTTTGGAATGGAAAGGTGTGTGTTCATACCGGTAATTACTAAGCAAATCCTCACACTTCAGAGAATTACAATTTTAAAAACTATGGTAACAAACCAAAAATCAACAAATTTAGAAAATCGACTACAGAAAAAAGGTTAAACAAATTAATCATCTTCAATTTAACTACAAACAACCAAATTACACAAAACTAAACATCAAAAAAATATTGTTAACTAAATTGAAAATCTAAATAAAAAGAAATATTAATTGAAACAAAAATTAAACAGAAAAGTGAACATGCTAAATCAGCATGCAATATAAAATAATTATTAATGACATGTCATCAGAAAAATTGTTGAAATTTTTAAATACTACGAAAACAATTGCAGAAATAACGTCATTATCTAATACTGTAACAATCTTTAACACGCTGTAAAAAATAAAACAAGTATAACTATTTACAATTTTTTAAAAATATCTAAGACACTACACAAATTTCATACTCACTCTCTCTCTCTCTTGCCTACTCTACCCCATGAAGGAATTCCCCGCTTAAGTAAAAACTGATTGATTGATTGAAATTCTGAAAATACTGGAAACATTTTTTCACTTTATATCTTGGAAAAAAATGACAAAAATCTGGAACCTGTAAATTACAAAACAGATTGCTGTAAGGTATTTTCATTGGTATGGAATTTTGGCGAAAAAAAAAGTAACGAATATCATATGACCTTATACCTGAAAACGGACAAGCAGCGGCGATGTAACGTTTAAGATTGCGGTAAGGGAGTATTCTTCTAAAAGCATTTCTAACAGAACGGTGACCACTCGTTTCCAAACAGTAAAAGAAAATATTGAAATAGGACCCACCATATTTTTCCGAAACTTGGAAAGCTTATAAAACTGATCTGCGAAATTCAAACATTGCAAATATAACCGCCGTTATAATTTTGTAGTTTGGAAGATTGATTTACGAACATAAATTGTTGAAAAATTGTGGGATTAGGTCGTAGTAGAAAAAATATAGCGCAGGGAAAAACGTCGGAAAACCTCGCACCAACTCTTAGATTTATATATAAAGGAATTTATGTGGTGTCCGATTAGAGGTTCATATATATAGATGAATCTATAAGGCATTAGATTGACAATGAATAGCACTCAATCTTGAATGGAAATATGAATTTTCAGACACCAAAATGGTTGGCGAGCTTTCGGCTGAAATCACGCCAATTTTCACTGGTTGACGGAAAATTGCACCCAATTACATGGTTGATGGGGTTTTACGCAAACGCCTACATTTTTTTTTTTTTTATCTTCGTATCAAAATAATAGGCTTAAAATATTTCTAAGCTTCTGCAGTATTTGAGAATTGAATATTTCCTTCGTAGCCACTGTTCCTATTGTAACAATTACGGATAAGTCTCTTTTAACAACAGAAGTGCATTCTATCTCATATTGTTTTCAAAATTTCTCATGTTTTGAATCAGCTGATTTTAGAATGCTCTGAGAAAAGTTTTTGCTTCACTTCAAGAAAAAATTATACCTGATATTAAGAGACATCAATGATCAAACAATTCTGTAATTGGAACAATACGAAGTGTACTATTTCCGGAAATTTTTCGCAGTTCTAGACTAAAACTGTAAGAATTTTCAAAGCATGAGCAGATGTAGTCTCTCGGGACGATTATCTTAAAGAAAATACTTTTCACTAGTTATGAGTAAATAATTATCGGTATTTCTTCGAATACGATGAGTAAGTAATAATATTTTATGCATAAGTTCACACAAATATTCTACTCTTAAAGGCAGTTTATTTCCCGTTTTCAAGCATTATATTCATACAAATAAATACTTATTTTGTTATATACCCTACTCTGAGGTCATTTCTATGATTTTAACAAGTTCGCGCAGCGCTTTGTTTTTTTCTTTTTTCCCAGTGGTTATTAAGAACTCCATTACAAATTCTGATGCAATTTATTTGTTCTATATGAATTTTATTTTCATTGTAGATAGAAATATATGTATATGTATGCGTATATATATATATATATATATATATATATATATATGTATAAACAAGTAAAGGGTTTATTAATTACAAAAATTTATTTCATCTAACTCTTAAGCTAATTTATAATTGATGTAAATTTATTTTTGAAGCACATAAAGAAAATTTCCGTCATTGACAAAAAAAATTCTGAATATTGTGAGTTAAGCATAAATATTGAAATTAGAATCAAAATACTTAATCGGGTTTTTTTTAAATAACACAAATTTTGTATTTATAACAAAAAAAAATCATTCGTACAAAAATCCAGTAGCCTTACTGATCGAGTAACAGATTCCAAACCAATGTGTAACGGGTCCGGGTATCGCGCTTCTGTAAGTTGACTTGAAAAATTGATTCACGTTAAATCTTCAGGAGCACAAAGGTCTCTCTTTAAATTGGCATGAATATGAAGAATTCTGTGATACTTCATAATTTGTCTTCGCCATTTTACCGCAATTGACAATTAAGAGGTCCATAGTCATTCGCGTTAGTAGTTAGGGACGTTCATTCAAAATCAAATCAGATTTGGAAAATTCCTCGCACAAATATGTTGATTTATATTCTGATGTCCAACATATTTTGTCTCTGATGACATAGTCTGAAAGCCGATTCTAAAACACGTATTAGGATTTAACAGTTTGTATCCCCACATAGATCTGCAGAGCCCTCTTAAACTTTTGAAATATGTCGCTATCCACAGTCTGCCTTAATAAATAAATAACATCTTTTAAAGTTATATTGCTCCCATTGACCATAAGAGGTAAAGTAGCATATTAGCGCAGTCAAAAGTATCGTAGTCAGCGGGTCGAGGAATCGACCTTCGATTCCAATGACCGTCATATGAACGTTAAATTTTCCCCGAAATCTAATTCTTTACAAGGCTCTGAGAGGCCTTTGGTTGAGTGAGATAAAATATCTCGTATTTTACTCATCATCTCACTAAAGTTCGAAATTGCGAGGCTTATCATGAGTGCGACACGAATTTAAATAAATGAGCGAGCATAAGAAAAGGGTGAACATATTATTCTGAAAGGTAACTCTGGCCAATTTGTTGAACTTTGCTCCGCGAAATACACCTAATGGGCCTAGTAATTTTGAATCGGGGTTATAAGTCTATATCGGCACCTGAATTGGAATCCATTCTCTCCATTCACACCAACAACGGAATGACTTAGAGCACTGACAGATGTAACTTTACAACATACAATAAGATAGTAATTGTGTAGCAGGCCTGAACCAGCTACTCTTCAGTTACGAGTATGGTATTTTGCCAATAAGGTTATTGTTCATTCGTCACAACAGATGGCGCTGCTGGTCACCTTACAGAAATGAACAAGGTGTGACATTAAATAACGAGACTGACACTACAACAGAAGTATGCATGTGCCAAACGCCAGGATCCAACAGCTGTTTATCGTGAAGCCTTCTCTTTCGAATGAAGTGCCTCTCAATTCCATAAACAAAGCCGTATAACCGTAGCCTTCGTTCACATTAGAGGGTTTTTTTTTTTTTTTTCGCATGAAAAATTATAAGTGAACAACGATTTGTAGTGAAATTTTACATGAAACTTGGAAAAACTGCTTCTGAAACTTATTATTTATTGAAAGAAGTGTATGGCAATGAAAGTCTATCCCAAACACGTTCTTATGAGAGGTTTAAGCCTTCTTAAGATAACCGTGAAGACGTTGGAGATGGTTCACACCCAGGTCACCTTCCCACGTCAAAAACAGATGACAATATCAAAAAAATATGTAATCTGGTTTAATTTGACCACCGGTTAAGCATTCGCGCAATTGTTGAGATTTCAAGGATTGACAATGAATCTGCAAGGCAAATTTTACATAACAACTTTAATGTGCAAAAAGTGTGTGCCAAATGATGCCAAAAATTCTCATGTTTGAACAACAAGAAGCTCACAAAAACTATCGTACTTACACTTTGAATGCCATTGAAAATAATCCAAACTTATTGGAAAGGATAATAACATGTGACGAATCATGGTTCTTCACTTAATGATCCTAAAACGAAGCTCCAATCCAATCACTGGAAGAGCTCATCTTCACAAAGAGCCAAAAATGCTTGAATAAGCAAATCAAAATTCAAAACAATGATGATTGTTTTTTTTTCCCGATATCCATGGGATTATGTACATTTGCTGGGAAGGTCAAACAATTAATCCTCATTACTACCTTCACGTTCTTGCTGAATTCAATGAATAAAAGGGAAAAAACAACCAGAAAAATGGAAGGACAAGTCAAGGACTGTCAAAAGGTTTCTAGGCCGAGTACAGCATGCCAGTGTTAGACCATCTGCCTTATTCGCAGGATCTTGCACCATGCGATTTCTATCTGTTTCCCAGGGTGAAATCTGTATTAAAAGAAACAAGATTTGTGTCAGTTGAATATATGAAAGGGAAAGCGGCACGCGTCCTGAAAGAGCTGACAGAAAACTTCCAGCACTATTTCGAACAATGGAAGATTCTCATGAAGCGTTGTGGAGATAGAGGAAGGGGTTATATTGAAAGTAATAAGTAAATATGTAGGAAATCAAAATAAAAAAATTTTACAACGTCAGTCTAGATATTTAACAGCTTCGTATATATGTAACTTGAGAGAATTCGCAGTTTTTTCGTAGGCAGAATGAAAAAAAAAGATATATTGACAAAATATATGGTACATATTTCAGGTCAGGTATAAATGCTTCTAAAAATTAAAAATAGAGTGAAAGGAAACAGTGTGCTGTCACAATTTGAATGAGATACTTTTCTAAGTGATCCAGAAATTATTCGAACAGCAATCATGGCATCGAATCTTTTAAGTCATGTTAACAATGTTTTATCTGTAATTTGAAAGAATAATGATATCCTCTCTTGAAATCCACCACTACATTAGTGTTCATGCGTAAAGCGTTCATGGAGTAAAACGGAATTTTCTAGAGAAATATCAACTATCACACAGCCATCGTCCCGATTGATGAACGCTTTCGCTAATAACCGATTATACGACTCTAGAGTGGCGTTAAAGGAAACCAAACGCTTCTTCGATGTCTTTAAGAAAAGCTCTATGTCTTCGTATCCTTCTATCCGGATTAATCCTTAATCATTGCTAATATCCCCAGGGGGACACTAATGCGATGTGACACGCTCGTTACCGGCATGGATTCGTTTTAATTACTGTCGCGTGAGTTACCATTAGACGACCGGTAGCAATCTGAGACCACTCTGAAGAAATAAAGGGCTACGTGAAAGGAATACTCTCCACAATTTTTAGGAGATCCATCCCTCATTCGGCGGAATATTTTAACAAGAAGTTGGAAAAAATTAAAGCACCTGTTTTTAGATGTTTTTTCTTGAATTTATTGCTGCATTACTTATAATTCCCTTATTTTCAGCACGCCTTAATCAAAACAAAGTGCGATGCTGATTAAATGGAATGATGCCTTTATTTTGGAACTAATTAGATTAATCTGTTAATTCGGATAAATATGAATTTTGTTATCTATTGATACAATTAATTTTCTTTCACATTGCAATGCCTATCAAGGAGGGGGGAATTCTAAAGGCATTATATTCTTGGGAAGACTTAACGTCTGCATATCATTTGAATTAATATATGCAATAATGTCATGTTGGGCTATTAATGATTTACTCTTTACTAACCTCGGGGACTTTTTGATAATTTGAATTGAATACATTTACATTTCCTTGCCAACCGAATGAAACGTGATTAGGTAAATTAAATGAAGATATGAAGTGTATTGAATTAAATTTTAAAAAATTGTGATATATGTGAAATATAAGTGAAATAGAACTAAAAGGAAAGAGAAGGGGGATAGAGGTTAACGGCAGCTGATAGATAATTGTAGATTGGAGTGAATCATCGTAATTAATCGTTCATATTAATAATAATTGGAAGTGATCCATGATCAGAAGAACAGAAATTTAATCTGCTATAATCGAGAAGTGCCTGAATTGGAATGGGTGATTTGGTATGTTAAGACTTAATTATTTGAACTTAACTTGGATTAACTGAGTTAAGAGGGATTCGAGAGAGGGCGAAGCTGTATATTCTATCATAGATAATAAAGTGTTTTGCCCAGTTTTTGCTTACCTTCAATTGGAGTTGTGAACTTATTAACTATTTAATTAACCAATAAAATGGCTGTAGAATATAATAGTGAAGGAAATAAATCACAATATTAATTTCTATCATTTGACCAACTCAGTCCATTCTAGACCTAAATTTATGAACAATCTTAATTTATTTCATATTACCTTATTCTTTTATAGTAAATTCCTTTTTCTGTGTTACGTATGAGTATTGCATCTGATACGAGTATATCATTAACCATTAAAAAAAATTTAACTAATGAATTGGTTGAATAGAAGACACACGGTCTCGAAAAATTACAGTTACTGAACTTTGGTAATTGAAAGTTGGTTGATTGTTTATTAAAGTCGTCCTCAGAAACAACATGAGATCTATGAGGGATGGACCTCGTTTTCTGCATCCTCGATCAAGTAACGAGAACAACACATGAGTTGATATCCCACTCTTCTCGCTTTATCATCAGGCCAAAATGAGATATGAATTCTTGATAGATTTAAAATGCTTTAGTTCCACAACACGATGGCTCTTTAGTGGCATCAGGATTCAAACATGAGATCTATTGATGATGGATTTAGTCATTTTCAACCTCAGTTCGAGGTGTAACTGTTAAATAACGGGATTGAAGCTGCAAAACAATTTATTTTGACTTTAGAGGCCGTAAAACATTTTATTTTAATTACTAAAACATTGAAATTTATTTATTATCATCTTCAATATATACCCTTCCTCTATCCCCTACAACGTTCCATACAAATCTTATATTGCTGGAAACTGTGCTGGAAGTATTCTGTCAACTTCTTCAGGACGCGTGCTGTTTTCTCTTTCACAGCTTCAACGACTCAAATCTTGTTCCTTTCAATGCAGATCTCACCTTAGGAAACAGATAGAAGTCGCATGGCTCAAGATTGGGTGAATCAGGTAGATGGTCTAGCACTGGGATGCTGTACTTGGCTAGAAACCTCTTGACAGATAATGTGGAATGAGCCGGCGCATTGTCTAGGTGGACAAATTTGCCGTACGGTTTATTTATCAATTCCTATAGTCTCAGCAACCACACGAATACTTAACCGACGGTCAGATCGAACCATATTACCAATTTTTTCGATATTGTCATCCGTTTTTAATGCGGAAAGGCGACCCGGATGTGAATCATCTTCAATGTCTTCTCGGACATCTTGAAAATGCTTCAACCACTCAAAAACACATGAACGTGATGAATATTCATTAACATAAACTTCTTACAATAAATTTTAAATTTCAGTAGCGTTTTTTTTTCAAGTTTCATGTGAAACTTGAAAAATTTCATGAGAAATTGGAATTGTAGAATTTCATGTGAAATTCCACAATTCGTTGCTCACTTATCCTTTTTTCAACGAAACAAAAAATATCTCTAATGCGAATGAAGGTTACGGATAAATAGATTTGTTTACAGAAACGAGAAGTACTACATTCGAAAGAAAAGGCTTCCGCTTAACAGCTATCGGTCTCTGGCGGTTGGCGTATGTATACTTCTTCTGCAGCAGTGTCAATCTCGTTATTTAATAGTCACAACTCGTAAAGTAACGAGGGGGACGGCTGAGGTGGGACCCTGTTCTTTTAACTTCATTATTCCAACGTGAGAAATCGAGCCTCGACAGATTTTAAGTGCATCCTCTCCATTACACGACGGTTCCTTACCGTTATACCGTTATCGTGACTCGAATCCTTCACATAATGGAAACAACGCCAAACATGAACTCATGAGAAATTGGAATGACATTACGGCACACATTACGGCAGCTAAAGTTGAATAAGATGTGAAGTTATTCAAAACATTTACAGTTACAGAATGAAAATCCCCCCGCTTAAATTTATTCGAATCCATATAAATAAAAGTCATATTTAATTTAAATGGCAGGAACATGATAATATAATTACAGCCGTTTGTTGTGAAAAAGTCTACTGGTATTTCTAGTAGTATGGTCAGAAATAGAGAGAATGTTCCAATGATATTCGTAAGGAGAATAAATGAAAAGGAATTTTCCTCTTTTTTTTTCTTCTGAAAAAGTTATTTAATCAGCGAGAAAAACAAAAAAAAAATCTAATAGTTTAGAATGGTATTGCATATGTGATTCTATTTTGCTTTAGTTAAATTTGATTTCCTACATTCTTTAAAGCTGTTCTATTGACACAATTTCATATATTGATCATCAGTTTGCTTTAATCTCTTGAATGATCAACTTACAAGGATTTTATTGTATAATGATAGTTACGGGGATTATACTTGTATGTATCATTTTTAGATTTAATTTTTTAAAATATTTTATATTTAGAACTTGGCATAATAAACTATCATGAAGTACATTTCACTAACGAACAAGCAGAATTGCTAATGTTATTTTCACTTACAACATTAAAAATGATACTAAATCATTTTAGATTAAGTAAAATAAAATAAAATTACATTCGGTGAGGAAATTTTTGACACTTTGGAGAAATAAGCAGAAAAAAAAATATTTACATGTAGAATAAAAACGAAACTTTGTAATGTATATTTCCTTTCTATTTATTTTATTCATGCATTCGAATTTTTTTTCTGTACTCAGTCCATTAATGTATGCTTTTAAGAAACTCTCTTCATTTCATTTCAAGTAAAAGTTCTTTACATTATTTGCAAGTTCGATAATTATCTAGAATCAAAGTTAACATGACATATTTGTTTTGTTTTCTCGTAGATTTTACGAGTCAACTCTAAATCACGTGTAATTAGCTTAATTAAACAAGGCGCGTCGATGAGAGTTGAGTTGGCACTTTCCTTCAGAAGAATTAAAAACAACAAAATAAGCAGTTTTTTTGCCCGCGCACATCATTAATTTTCTCTAAATCTAACCAAAAGCTTCGAGAAAACATCTAACGCAGCACTTGTGCATTTTTCTTCTCTTTATTTTTATTATCCTTTTTATTTACTCATGAAATCCGAACAAAAAGAAAAAATAAATAAATAAAAGGAAAAGAACAGAAAATTCGAACTCGACACAATAGCAGTGTTCGGACGAATTTATCTGTTCTGTGTTAGTTGTCATTGATTGGATGGCAACGGAAGACAAACGGCATCCACTAGCGCCATCTGTTGGACAAAGAACCGATCGTCGCCTCCAATTCGGAAACACCCTTGAAGTAAAGAAAACCCAGAAGTCGTTTCACTATTGGTGGACTCCTAGTTCTATATCTTTGTCCAAATAGCCAATTGGGAAACTGCCGTGGAATGCTAGGCTTTTGTAGAAAGGTTTTTTAAGGCACCTTTTATTTTTTTTCTCCTATAGTTCCCTCTAGTATTCCCTGATATAAATGGAATGGGCATTTAGCAAAGAGGTATTCTTGGTATTTTGTCGATAATTTTCTCTCTTCTCTAGCGCCTAGTGGTTAAAAAAAGGGGAAACTGCTTAACATAGAGCTTCGTTCGTTTATTTTTTTACTTCAGCTTTCTTCTTTGTTAATATTGTGTTCCAATGTTTTTCTATTGAGCGTAAAAGGAAATTTTTGTAACGAAAAGCACATTTTAATAAATGATAGTGTTTTATAATAGTTCACCTTAATTAATATGAAGTGAATTTAAATGAGCGTAGATTAATTATTTTTCATTTCAAGAAAAGCTCTGAATTAACATTTAAAAAAATTAACTCATCGTTAAGAACCGAAAGCAATTTTGTATGAATTAAAAAAGTTATGGAATTTTTTTCTTACAACGAACATAATGAAAACCTTTTCCCACTTTGAAATTGTTATGAGTTCCTTTAAACTTAACCTCCTCAGTCCCAGCGTCGTCTGTAGGAGATACTAAACAACACCTTAAAAAAACGCCGCCAAGAAAAATAAAAAGCTTCATTGGTACCCAGAATTAGTACACTTTCTTGTTAATAGATGGTAGTTCTGGGGAAAAAATGATATTTAGTGAGCATTTTGCATTCGTAGCTTATTTATGGTAAAATGAAAATGGTGTTTTCCGAGGGAAAGAAAATTATACGCTTGCGCCTCTCTAAGTGTTCATACTTCTTATTATTTGTGTAATAAAAAAATTAATGAACACACTTTTGAATTCCTTAAACTTGCTGTTTATATACAACATTATTAATTTCTTACTCAAGTCTTCGCCCTTCTGATTTAGATAGCTGTTATTCCAGTGGATCAATGGCTATTAAAATCACTCGATTTGAAACTATAATTATAATATATATTTCAGCTCGGAATGATATACTTTAATTGCAATCTGAATTCATCAAATGTAGATATTTAAAGGATACAGGAAAGAATCTGTATCTGCCATAAAATGAAATGAAACATTATTAGAGATCACTGTAATTATATCTAATTTAAAATTTCCCAGAATTCGAATGTATTGGGCAGAAAAACTATAACTCCCGTATTCGCAGAGAACATTTCTTAGAAATCAAGACTTTTTAATACGAAACAACTTAAAATTGAGAAATTATTTAATAGTATAAGATAAAGAGAGAGAGAAAAAAACGAATGATAAATTTTGGAAATTAGGACTCTTCTGAAACAGTTCGGACATGAATATTTTGTGATTCAAATTGTACATTATTCGCATTTTACATTATGCTAATTATTATGAAGAAATATTTTTAAATTAACATTATGATGTCACTTTGTCCCAATGTCTCCTCCAGGAGACGCTTAATTTCTCAAAAATAAAAATTAAAATAACATTTTTAATATTTGTTCAGTACTTTTTTCATGTATTAAGAACCTATTAATACAAATTATTCCAAAATTTATGGTTCTAAATTTACTTTGGGTCTGAGGAGGTTAATTTAAAAGTAACATCAATGCTTTCTTAAAATTACTTTTTTCCCCTTTAATTGGAAAAGAATGAAAAGAACGGGTCTGTTTTTTAAGTTTCATACAAGAAAAAATAGACTATCTTACTCAACATTATTTATGTTCATCCATCATGTTATTGTCAAAAATAAAACATAAGAACTCTTCTTACATAAACTCGGAATAATTAAGGTATTCTGAATGAAAGAACAAAAAGTCTAACCTTACTTAAAGTGCGTATAACTTTTAATACCTAGTTTAAGAGATACGTGATTTTTTTTTAATGTAAATCACATTCTTTGGAATAATGCATAAAATAAAATCACTCGGAAGCAAGTGATTACGTGTATATAATTTGAATTAACTTATCCTCCAGCTAAGTTAATTGGTACAAAATAATTCTAATGTTGCTGCAGAAACAAACATTTTGGAAGTCATATATCCAATAATTAAAAAATACTATAGAATCGTGTTTTTTAAAAGCAAAATGAAAATTACTTACAGCGAAATAATATTTAATATTAAAACACAATTATAGAAGATTTTTGTAAGACACACACATATATATAACACATGGATCAATAAGTCCCGAGACTGTGCGGTCGTTTTTTTTGCGATTTTCTCCTTCAAACGCACCAGCAAGTCAATATAATAATCACTGTTGATCGATTTACCTTTTTCGAGGTAGTCAATGAAAATCACGCCACGCGTATCCCAAAAAACTGACGCCATGACTTTGCCAGCTGACTGCTGCGTTTTCGGACGCTTCGGACGGCTTTCGCCAGCTGTGCGCCACTGCCGCTTCGACTCTGGAGTGTAGTGATGTATCCATGTTTCGTCCATGGTCACGTAACGACGCAAGAAATCTTTTTTGTTGCGAGTAAATAGCGATAAACAGCTTTCTGAATCATCTACTCTTTGCTGTTTTTGTTCCATCGAAAGCAATCGCGGCACCCACTTGGAAAAAACCTTTTCCCCTTCACTTCAAAAAACCTTTTTCAGTAAATACACTTCCATATGATATCTGTGTCATCTCAGCAATCTCACGGAGCTTCACTTTACGATCTTTCATTATAATTTTTGTCACTTCACTCACATTTTCCGGTGTAACGGCTTCCACAGGTCTACCCGAGCGTTCCGCGTCATTTGTGTCGGTACGACCACGTTTAAACTCGGCAAACCACCGACAAATCGTTGCTTTTGATGGACAAGAGTCCGGGTAACATTTTTCAATCCATTGTTTCGCTTGCACGGTGTTTTTACCCATTAAAAAACAATGTTTTATCAGAACACGAAACTCGGTTTTTTCCATTTTTTAAACAAACTACAAAACGACTTTACTCCAACCTCGATAACTCAGCTGTTTCTGGTCCGATCGACTTAAAATTTTCACACGTTTCAAGCAAAGGTTAGTACTCTAGAAAGATCTGGTTACTGGTTTACTACGAGCGCCATCTCTGGGTTAGTCTCGGAACTTATTGATCCATGTGTTATATGTGTTCAGATGACTGACGAGTCGGATACTTGGAAAAAATACATACTTATCTCAATAACAGCAAAACTGGATCCGACTCAGGAATAAATACTTGAAAACTATATCCGATTTTAATATCAGCAATCTGATGATCACTTAAGATTCCCGTCTACCCGCCATTTTGATTTCTTAAATGTAATGTTAATCCTATGGAATTTCTGCTACCGTCCTCTAACTCTTGTTGTTTGAATGCAATAAAGTGCACCCGAAAGAGCAATAAATAATGATGGTTTCTGTGGAATTACATTTTTCCACCAATTTTTAAAAATATTTTTATTCCTATTTTAATTATTCGTTGAATTTTCAGGTTTTTAAAAAATAGTCGGAAATATTTTCAACATTTGAAGGGAAAATGTAATTCCACAGAAACCTTTATTATTTTTTGAGTTTTCGGATGCCCTTTTTGACATTCAAATATATAAAATAACAAATGTTTGAGGATTGTTGTCAAACTTCCATAGGATTAACATTACGTTCACGAAATCAAAATGTCCGGTGGGTGGGAACCTTAACTATATAACACCAATACCCCGTGCATTTTAATCTCGTTAACCTTCTATCATCTATCTGAACTTTAACACGACAACACAATGTCTCTATCTAATTCCTTCAACCTCTCCATCTGATTATTTCCTATTCACTATACTTCTTATATAGAAAAACTAATTTACATAAGTAACTTCCCTTCACAAGGCGAGGTTCACAAATCAAATAACGTCATAAAGTAGCCTCACCGGTTAGTTGACGGGGGGAATCTATTTATCGTATCGGCTTCAAAAAGCCATTACAACATATATAATAAGCCCAAATTACAAAATAGTTAATAATGAAAATACAGTTTCGTCCAAACACGCTATGATTAATTTTACCCGTATAATACAATTATTTATTACAACATGTAATAAACGAATTCCCCCTGCAATTAATATAAACGAATTGAATTTGATATAAGCTCAATATCTGTAAACCTGAGCCTTAATATGTTACCACTAATGATTGTAATTTAAAATGCTTGAATTAAGTCTAATTTCTCAACAACGAACTTTTCTAACTCCTATCATCTCGGCAGCAACCATTAATTCAACTGACACACTCAGTGACAAATACAACTAAGACTCTCTACAAAATTAACCAGTTTAGTTTCAGCTTATCAAAGGAATCGTCATATCTTTTGGATGATATATTTATATCATTTGCATTCGTGTGAGCTCTACGGTTTCGTGAAAGTTAGGAATAAAGTTGGGAAGGGGCGAACAATATGATGCATAAATTTGTAGACCAGTTTGTGAGACAAAGTGGAAGTCGCGGTCTTCCATTGAAGGTTTTAGAAAAGTTACGAATTCATAGCGTGTAAATTAATTACAAGATTTTGTTTAAGGACAGTTTCTTCACTAAATAAATGTAATGCTAGTGAGCTATGAAAAGGTAACAGCATATAGCATTAAACGTGTTATATAAAGATGGATATTTTCATTAGTTACTAGATAATATATTTTTCCTAAATTAAATGTCTTTTGATATACATTTTGCTATTAAAACACATATAGAATGTCTTTTATGATGCATAAATTGTTTTTGAACTTCAGTTTGAAAGGAAAATTTCGTCAATTTGTGGGTTCAAGCCTTGATGCCGCTAGAGACCTGCAGTGTAGAAGGTTGAATGCACGTTAAATTTGATCGAAGTACCGAGAGCGTAATGAGGAAGTTTGGAGAAAAACGTTCAATCTTTGATGTCGTCCTTGTCACACATTGTCAGCTTTTATTTTCTTTTGAATTTCAAAATTATGTGCTATTTTGTGTTCTTTGCACTAACATGTACTATAATATCTTACTCTTTATTGTTATAAAAAATTATTTTTGCCATAAATGCTGAGTGCAGGGGTGATTGTCTCTCGAGGGGATTTAGCTCTAAAATCCTTGGGTGAGCTCGGTTCGGGCATCCTACCAATAGCTTTCATGTTTCTTCTTGTGCGACGTTAATAAACAATAGCACACACACATTGAAAGAGGCAAAATGAATGACACATCTTATGATGAATATTATTGTAACCGTTTTTTTAGAGATCAGTTTCCTACATACAAGAAAAATCAGCCGCGTGTCCAAATATCTAGCTTCGTAACCAACTGTGTTCAAATCAGTCCTAATTCCAGTTAAACCCCGTCTTGTAGAATAATGAAGGCTACAGCTCGTTGAATGAAATTGATTTTTAAAGTTCTTCTGTGCACTGGTGGGCAAGACTTTACATTGAGGTGTCATCCTCGTCATTTGACTGCAACTTAACATTATGATGTTCTTCACTATAGGCCTCTTGTAGCTTTATGTGAGATGTTTATACAAACCTAGAAGGGGGAAAGTGACTATTTTTAACACGTAAAATTTAAATTCGTATTAATATTACTTCAAACCTCACCCCGTGGTAAAACTGGACAACAGCAAAATAACCAGAAACTTACTTTCTTTGTTCGAATTTGTAAGAATCTAATTAACATCGCGATAAATATACAAGAAAGCTATTGGCGAAGAACGTTTCATTCTGATCATGGTCAGTGGATGAGAAAAACGCCTTAGTTGGTAACTCATTCTCCTAACTTCCACATCTCCTCGCACGAGGATTAATTGATTACTTATTAATGTCGCACTGAGAAATAGCACGAGGGATATTGGTGAAGGACCTTGTAATTTTGAACATCGATCAAGTGACAAGGTAGTCTCGCATCTTTCTCTCCAAATATCCTTCCACACCACGGGAGGACTTGAGACCTCGACCAGATTTAACGTACATCAGCCCTACTACAAGCGAGTCTTAATCGCATCAGGGCTCGAACCCACGACTCGACAAAAACAACACCGGCGGGGAATCTATGATTTTGACCACTAGGATACCTCGGTTTAACAAAATACATAAAATAATATATTTTATTATATTTACAATAAGAATGTAATATATTACCATGCAGTATCGATATATTAGACACATTACTTATATGTAAATTTCTACATAAGAATATGATAAATATCTTAAGAATTTCTTAAATATGGATTTCACACATTAGACATCATCTCCTGTTACAAAATAATTGTGATAACAGCTTTTTGAAATAAAGCAATCTGTTTTTTTCCCTTCCTCGTGAAAATAACTTACCCTTCATTAAATATTAAATTTCAGCGTTTCAACACTTAAATCACTTAAGCTTTAGAAAACAAAAGACGTAAAAAAAAATATAAAATTTTTGAAATAAAGATATTATTGCAGGTCCCAGAAACAATGTAATACTTGGGTTATAAAATAAATTTTTTTGTATATAAATCATATCAAATCGAATGGATTAGTTGTGAAGTCTCCAGGATTCCATTTTTGCTATACTGAGAAATATTTGTATCCAATTCGTTCTGAAAAGCAGATATTCTCTACTAAAACAAAAGGTACAATGTTGGAGTTAGGTTTAAATGAAAGAAAAAGAATAAAAACAAAGAAACTTTTAGATTCCATAATCGATATACAGCAGATTAAATAAATTTATCTCTAAAAGCGTGTTCCTGTGATTAAAATAATCTTATGGTAAAACTTTTTATACGATTTTAATAAAAATTCCATAAGTGAGCAGAGTGATTTATTTTTGGGTTCGATACATAGGATCATCGAGCGTGTTCGTCTAAATACATAATTTCATCTGTAATTTAATCAGTATTCGCAGTATTTCTACTCGTTATCAAAACATTATTTAATTCTCAAATGTAATAAATATTTTGAAAAATATAATAATTTCCTATTTTGGTTCTTTCAGTATAATAATGTGAGTTGTGGTAGTGTAGTAGTCGTGTTCGCAAGCACAATTCCGGTGACATTTAATTTGAATCAGTGGCTTGAATCTGAATCCCACACTGCACAGTCATGCTGCAAAAAGCAGCCTACTGCACGTTTGCGTAAAATGGACCTTCAAGTCCGCACGTGGTATGGTATGAAAGTTTGGAGAGAGAGTAATTAGCTTAGATGTCGTCCTCGTCATTTGACAAACATTTTTAAAATTATGAGATAAATCGCCAATAGTCCTCGTGCTGCTTTAAAATGACGTTAATTAGAAAACCAAAGCAAACTGAAAAAAAAAATCAGGATGAAAATTCCGTTAAAATATATTCTAAATAATGAGATATATAAATGTGATTTTCGTTGTGCGCTTAGATCGCAAGTGGACAGATTGTTATCTGATTTTCATAATTCGTTTTGTACCTGAAAATTACGTAATCCACTAGTCACTTAGCGATAAAGTCTCTATCGCTTTTCACGCTGTTTCATCTATGACGTATCGCAAACCCGTAGGAAAAGAATTTCGGTATTTGTTGTCGATGACAAGCTCAAACTGCTGTGAAAAATTAGATGCTTAAATTGAGCTTAGATGGCGCTTACTCGACAATCACTTTTGCCACTCTCCGCCAATCAATTAAACAGTTAAGAACGAAGTAATAAAATATTTTGTTTGGGATTATAACCCCGACAGTTGCTGTTCCGAATAACTTCTATTGAATCGATTGCTGTTTTTTATTGTTTAATTTTTTATTTTTGCAGAAGTTACTTGTCTTTTCTTTGGTTTCTGCAGTATTATGCATTAAAGTCAATAAATTACAAGAAATGTTATAATTTTGCATGGCGAAGGTAAAGAGCACTTTTAATATAGTAATCGAGTTGTTCCCAAAATAAAATATATATGAGCTAATTGTGAGTTATTCATTAACAAGTAAGCTGAAAATAAAGAACGATAAAAGAGACTTTTAAGCTGCTCTTCTGTAAAATTTCGAAAATGGACTTAGTGCCCTGCATCTCCAGAATTTATGGAGGAAAATTTATTTCCAATACCATGACTAATTTAGAAATGGAAACATTGAAAAGCCTACCATGTAAACAGATATGGAGAATTAGTCCATATCTGTTTACCCGGAGCATTAACTGTACATCGAACTCATCCCACGTGAAAGCAGAGCATTCTATAACTGAACCACAGTTGCTGCTTCCGGGAATTTATATGATTTGAACATTTTCAGTTGAAGTTTAAACCTCTTGGATAGCGCATAGTAGGAACACTGTTTATGGTAAGATTGGTCTCAGATAATCAAGGTTCCCGTATACCGGTCATTTTGATTTCGTGGACGTAATGTTAATCCTATGGAATATCTACTTTTGCTCTCAAGTCTTCACTATTTGATCTATTTGAAAGCAATAAAGTGTATCTGAAAGAGCAAAAATAATGAAGGCTTCTGAGGAATTACTTTCTTCCTCCAATTTTTAAATTCATTTTATCCCTAATTTAAAAATTCGTTTGGGAGTTCTTCCGGTCTTTATAAAAATATTTTAAAAGATAGCCTTCATTATTTTTTTACTCTCTCAGATACACTTTACTGCATTCAAATAGATCAAATGGTAAAGACTTGAGAGCAAAAGTAGATGTTCATAGGATTAACATTACGTTCAGGAAATCAAAATGGCCGGTAGATAGGACTTTTAGGGATTACGGTAAGACTTGGTTTTACATGATTAAGAGACCACGATAAGACTGGTTTATCATGTGTGTGTGTGTGTGTGTGTGTGTGTGTGTATGGCAACTTTTACCACGTTTTCAGATCGGAGTGATATCCTTTAAGGTAGTTAGGTAGTGCTGTTTTATTTTTGAGAAGAGGCGAAGTCACACGGTGCAATGATGTCTTGCTTCTTTAACTTCCTCTTCATGTGAGTCACTCTTTCTTTTATTTCTCAGCTTACCAATGATACCTGAAGAAAAGGAAACAAATGCATTACTTAGAGGACATTTGTAAATTTTTCGTACATTAAGAATTTTGAAAATCGGGTAACGAATAAAAAATATGATTGCTTTTCAATCAGGTTTGGTACAGCCGTCCAGAACCAGGAACGTTCTTAATAACTTTCACACTTTTTATAGCAGCTGCACAAAATAGGTATCAGTGTTAATATGTCAAAGTAATCAAAAGAATTGTTTTAATTCATTAATTAATTAACTTCTAATATATAATTTTTTCATAATGAATCCGAATATCTTCAAGATATCTAATTTTTCTTCTTTAAATTAACTTCAATTTACCTTGTTAAAAATCTGCCTGAAATTTTCTGAATCACGGAAATTTTGAAATAAACACTCCAATATTGTATTTTTGACCAAAAACAATTTCTACTCAGCACTTTTCAATATTTTGAAATCCTAATACTATATAATTCTTGACCGATTCTAAAAATATAAAAATACGAAAAATAATATTACAAAAAAAAAATTGAATTTTTAAATTTAGTGACGAAAAAAAGTGAATTGTTGCATGCCAAACTTTTTATTTTAATTTCTCATATACCGCAAAAACTTTAGTTCCAAAGCATCGCATAATTAACTATCAGAGTTCAAGAATATTCAATTTTTAAATTATAATTAAAAATCACGGAGTTTTAAGGAACCAAATATTACTTTATTAATTTTAGCATTACAATCGTTAAGTTGACCATCACAATCGTTGTGTTCTTAAAAGGAAAAAAGGAAAAAACATAAGCCTTTAACGTAGAAGTAATACAATATATAGTCCCTTAACACCTTTTCAGCCCTTTCATTGAAATAATGATCGGATTCAAAAGAAATTTGGAACTTTAGCTATTTAAGCCATTTTCTACTTAGTTCTGCATTAAACTCAGATTCCATAATCGAGAAAATTATATTTAAGTAGTTAATTAAGAATGTTTATTACATTAATTAGCTAACTCCATGTGACGTCCCGGCTTCCCAGCTGTCACGTATTTATGAACCATCGGAGTTTAATAAATTTCAGTCATTAATTAAATAGTCTACATAATCAGAAAATAAAATCTCTAACTTGTTTTTACTGTTTTCTTAAGAAGAAATAACACTCAATATGCTGATTATGAATGTAGAGCAGATCCCCTCACGCATCTGCACTATTTATATTAAAAAATTTTACTCATGTTATTCTGAGTCACCAGGTCTTAGTCAGTGCAAATAATTGTAAGCTGGATCCGACTAAATATCCGTTCACAGAAGATCACTTTACACTATCATCGAATCATATAATCTCTTTCTGTTTTCTTCGATAAAGCATACATTGTTCAAATCTTTAAATCACTTTCTCTACTCCAACACCATCGAAATCTTCGCAGTTTTTCAATGTTGTCTCATTAATCTTATTCTTTGTACTTTAATACTTCGATTATAATTTATGTAAGTCACAATTCATCTACAAGACGAGATTCTCGAAATCAAATAACGTCATGTTAAGCGAATAATTGGAATCAGATAATTTTGAAAAATAATGTGCAGTTTTATGTACATTAAATGATGTTTAACGAATGCGTTCGTTTAAGGTTACAGAATTACTTATCTTGACCTTCCAGACTATCCAGAGAAGAATATTTGCTTTCTTATTCTTATCTACAAAAATTTTGTTCTAGATATAATGATTGGAAATTTCATATACACATATTTTCAATGTTCAAAACAATATGAAAGCTAGTTTCCTGTAAAATTTAGATAACGCGTTTGTCTGATAATAGTATAAGAATACTAGAAGATAATAGTAGAAGAATAAGCAATTTAAAGATAAATTTAAAGAAGTTAAGGAGCGTGTATTTTGAAAGAGGAAGCGGTATATGTTACTGGGATATTTCAAACATTTATATAAGCCATATTTTTATAGACCGTAATTTAAAGTTACTATAGAATTATTCAAGCAAAAGCCAAAAACCTAGTATAAGAAATGTTTATGGATACCAGGGAATGCGAGGGATTGCAACACAATGAATTAAAGTCTCTATTTTTGCGATATATATCTTTGAAAATTATAAATAGAGCTTAGATTTTTTTCGGTGCCTAAATAATATTATTTTAGTCATTCTATAGAGTCATAAAAATAATTTTTAATCAAAAATTGTTTTTTCTTCTCAGTTGAATATGGATATGGTTTTGGGGGCATATTTTCATTTAGGTACCCTTTTCTAAAATAATATCCGTTAAATATACAAAATATTTTACACCACATTTATAAAATAATATTTAAAAAAATAACTACTTTTTTTAACCATATCACTTTATATTTTCTTTGAAAAAATTACAGAATTTTATAATTTCGGGAATCTTAATTTTCTTCTTTTTTCATAAAAAGTCATTTCTCAAAATTTAGGCATTACTTGTAGAAAAAATATTTTTCGCTCCCTATATGCACACTTTTTTTTATAGCAGCACAAAAAAAAACAGCCCCTATAATCCATTTGTTTTTAAATGTACCTAAATACAAATATATCTAAAATATCATGTACATATTCCTCTATGAAGAAAAAGAAAATATTTTTACTAAAAAATGGCTTTTATCTTTCAATAGAATGATTAAAATAACATTATTTAAGCGTACAAAAATATATGAGCTCAACTAATAGTTTCAAAAGATGTATGTCACAAAAACGAGGAGTCTTAATTTCGGTATTTTACTACCCCCGTATGTCTTGGTTCCCTTATATGATTCAATATGCATCTCTATGTTTTATGTTCCAGTCGACGCAAAATAAATTTCGCCAACCATTCTACTGCCAAAGCATCCACCCCAACGCAAAGCACCCCCGTATTGCATACACCTACCCCAGAAGGAAACAAAAGCGGAAAGAATCTCCGCCAGAGACATTAATTTGTACAACTCGCAATACCGGACAGCTCGCTCCCTGACCCGTAATCATTTATCAGGTGTTAGCCTGACAGCGACAACTCCGGTCCGTTGGCCGGAGCTTCTACATGGATGACCGCAGGCCAAGCGTTTCTTAACTAATGTACTGGAGCCAACCTTCAGGGCTGTCGGTCACAGGCATATTTCTGAGTTTTCCACCGAGGGAGACCTAATCTGGGAATGCACGGGGTCATTCATTTTCAGGGATTAGCTGGCTTGCATTTCACCGGATCATCCCCCTTCGGTTTTCGATATTGATGAGCTTTTCACCGGAACTGGAGCTTGCAGATGAGATACGTTCTCCTTTTTTAAAAATGTTTCTGCCGAAGAATTCTCGTAAGGTGATGTTTGTGAAGAAATTAGTCACAGTAATACTTAATGGTAAATATGAGAAATCATTTCGGAAAAATTATGTCTAAACTTGGTATTTAAATGTAGATGGCGTATCACCAGATAAATGTTTATGTTACCCTTCAAACTCATATATCCCAAGAAATGACAAAAATATTTAGTAAAATCACTTCAATAAATTTCTGAAACAAATTCAACAAGTCTGTGATTTAAAAAAAATTTATAGTTTTGAAAGCTAATAAAATTTAAGTAGTGTATTATCTTTAATTAGATAAGCAAATCAAGGGGGGGGGTTACAGTATTTATAATTCTCTTGATAAAAAAAATGAACGCTAGTTGAGTGGATAAGGCATTTAAAATTGAATATTTGGAACAGGGTACATAATGAGTGAAAATGAATTTCTTTTTATCTTTTGACGAGTTTCATTAAAGTAAATTTCTCCAGTTTCCTATATACTCGATCCTCATTGAGCGAATTTCTATCGCAAAAAAAGTTATAATCATTTTGATATTTGGATTAATTCATTCAAAAAACAGAATTGAAATGGAAAAAGAAAAAAAAAAGCTAAATGTTATTATTATATTATCAAACTTATATAAATTTAAACTTACCATAGTTTAATTATTTAACCTATATATTATTATTTTAATTATTTCTTCAAATCCCTCGAGCGTATATTTAAAGGGTTTTTTTTTTTTTTCCAATACTAAACATTTTGAAATATAATTTGCTAAATAGGGGAAAGACGAAATTGTTTTCTTTTCATTCTTGCTTTCTGAAAAGTGAATTGTGATTAGATTTTTGAACATTTTTTGTAATAATTAAATTTAATTTTTTTCCTTTGACATTTATCATTTCAGATAAAAAAAAATATCTGGGATTAATATTTTTGAAATTAAATTGGGTGTATTAACTATGCCATTTTTTTTTTATCCAAGTAACATTTCTGATGCCAATGTGAGTTATAAAATTACTATATTTATTGTTCATATTTTATTGGTTTCATTCATTTTATAGAGTAAACATTTATTTGAACTGCCGAAATAACTACTAGTCTTTTTGTGTTAATTATTTGATACATGTACTGAAGTATCCTTTGTTTTGTGATCATACAACATACACTATGCTTTTCTTCTTTAAGTTTTACAATTTAAAAATATTTGCATTCACAATAAAAAAAATTCACATATTTTATGTGATAAAATCAAATTTATTATTTTTACAAAATAATTTACGATATACAATGATGGAATTCGTACATTTATTTCTTAATCCGATTGCTGTCTTTAAATCTGTATTATTTCTCTTTCGAATCTCGGAGTGTAAAACATAATAAAAAAAAATACAAACTATACAGTATTTCTTTTATACTTCCCTTTGATTCCAAAATAATATTTCATGCCCTGCGTGGAAGAACAATAAACTTCATCCTTCCGAAATAAAAGTCGCAAGAAAAATATTTATTTTATATCAAATGTCAGACAACCGTTCGAAAGAAATCATAAGCCATGAGAAAAATTTCCTATTTGAGTAAGGAATTCAAAAGCAATCTAAAAGCATTGATTTTTGTAGAGTTCTCAAAGTACTCTATTGAATGAATGCGTGCGTGAAATGTGAGTCCTACGCATTTTAATAGAAAATATAGCGGCTTCCCAAAAACGACGAGACGCCAATGGTTCTGCTATGAAATAAATTTAAAAATTAATTAAATTTTAACTTTTGTTTCATAATTTTCAATACCCTTTTTTTTCTCTAACCTTTTTGCAAAATCTGGATAGTATTTATTTTAAAATAACACTACTTCAATTTTCAATGACATGAATATGCATTTCATTCATATAAAGAAACCACTATAAGTGTGTAAAGGATCCAAATGAATTTTTCTTTAAATTTTTTTAAATTAAAATTTTGAAACCCATCGATTGCTTTTGCAATATATATAAAAAAAATTATCGCATTGTATGAATTAATATTGCCGTTCTCTTACTACTTCGAAACGAAATATAAAAACAAATTCTGAAAATAAATATTTTGAAAATACTGAGATGATTTAAAGTTGCTTATAAACATAGAGATCATGGAGAAGCAATCTAAAGCTTTAAAGTAATGATGAAAAAAATAAACACAGATTTGTTCATAAACAATGATAAATGAATTAGCATCATACTAAGAATTAAATACGCTTATGACACACATATTATTTTTTGTTTGGAGGATCTCATTTCAGAATAAAAATAAAGCGAAGTGCATGTTGCGTGTGTAATAAATTCAAATAACTAATAAAAACTTATATAAATTCAGCCTTTACGGCATGTAACCAGAAACATCATTGAAATGAATCTAGTATTAAATTGAAAAAGAATGAATTTTGAAGGTATAATAAGCTTTTTAAAAATATTAGAGCATTTTCAAAGACTTACTGAAAGCATCCAATTATATACATTCGTTTCTATAAGTACTGTTTCAAATAATGAAAGTGCTTACTTGCATTTTCTCTGATACAATCAAAACAAATTTTTCTGTTATTTAAATTTGAATCCAGATGGTCATACTGAGATAAAATGGCATGTCATTATTTTAAGACAGAATATTTAATCAAATGCTTAAATGACATTAGTAATCAACGAAAAACATAATATATATATATATATATATATATATATATATATATATATATATATA
>BMAW01092600.1:502829-604918 GCA_019974015.1 Nephila pilipes | reverse complement strand
ATATATATATATATATATATATATATATATATATATATATATATATAATAACCATACACAAAACTTAGAAATATTAATTAATTAGTTTTTAAATAAATTAAACGATAACAAAACAAGAATTTAGGCTTTTCAAGAACGAAGCATTTTACAACTTAGAATAATTTCTGTATGACTTAGCCTCTCATCATTAATTGTTATAAGACTGTGATTTCTTTTCTTAGTGATGTATGTTTAATTTTAAAAATTACTTGTTTATTATTTTAATAAATAATTTGTGCAAAATTTTTCAAAAGAGTAGAATAAAAATGTTAGCAAACACTTAACAGGAAGAATTTTCCAAATATAATTTTATTACTCATTGAAGTTTACTATCAAATGTAAAATAGTTTCTACGTTTATAAATCATTTTACATGTAAATTACTTTTAATATTCAGTTTCGAAATAATTCGCAACAATATATTATAATAAATTAGTATCGTAAATGCTTTAACCAAACGTATATTATTTACAAAAGAAATATCACTGACATTTACGAACAACATGTGAAAAAAATTGTGTATAGAATACTGAATAATTTTAACTTGAACTCTATACAAGTATAATAAATGATACATTCAAATGTATTCGTTTTTTAGAAAATATCATTTATGTTTCAGCTAGTTCTGTTTTTGTTTCATGGAATGAATCTGCTTTGATTAAACTAAAATTAGTTTAATTTATTTTGAACAAATGAACAACATAAAATTAGTTTATCTTGTGTATTAAATTATATTAATTAATTAAATTAGAGGAAGTTGTATTAAAAATTATTGTGTTGCTCAAAAAGAGGTTCTTTTCCCATATTTCAATTTGTATGAAAATATTTAATTTAGAAAATATGTAAGGTAAAAAAAAATATTTTCTACTTCGTAAGTAAAGAATTTTTATTGCTGTAACTTTTATAGCTTTGATAAATGTAAACCATTTCCAAATTTTCAAAAATAATATTTCTCTAAGAGTAATAAATATCACAGCATTTGAAAAATGTTAATAGTAATAAAATCGTTCTCTAGATCTTGAATAAGCAATAGTAAAAAAATCATTATGATTTCAAATAAGAAATTCAAATACTGAAATATAGCCCGCATTGTGTATCTTATTTCACTGTTATGAGCTTTCAGTCCAGGCATAAAGAAAATACTTATAAGTAATAATCTTAAATGTCTAATATCTAAACTACATAGAATGTATACATTTCAATGAAGATGCATCAGGGTTTGATTTCAAGATAATATGGTTTTATTTCAATATTGACAAATATTTTCATGGTGATGTAGTATATAATGATTTAACAAATAATATCCTATTATATCTCTATGATGTTTGATTCTTTACAAAGCAAAAACTATATTGCTGGAACGAATATTTCTCTTTGAAACAAAAATAAATTACTTTTATTTAAATGTAGTCAAACTGGTATATTGAAATACAACCCTGATCATTAATTTAATATGCAATATAAATAAACGAATTTCTCTAATACCTGATAAAATAAAAGTAGTTTTATAGATTAAAATTAAATCTTTTATGTAATCTATCAGCAAGTATTTACACTTAAAGTATTTATAAATTAAAATACGATTTTTTTATCGCGCTCTGTAATTATTTTCAATATGTAAAAGTATAAAATGTCTTCCATTTAAACAGTAATTCTTTTTAAACAGGCTATTATTATTTTTAAATATGAGCATTGGAAAGAAGAAGATAGTTTTCTCACATTTATTTCTAGATAGTTAACAAACAAATTTTTTGAGGAATTCAAGTGTTCATAATCAAATATTTAGTATACCGTAAATACGAAAATATTAATAAAAATTGTATGTCATGTAGCATAAAAGGAAATTAACCTCTTATCAATTCAATAAATTTCAAAAACCTGGTCCCTAAAATGTCTATTTTTTATTGCGGAAATTGTAAAATAATTTAATAAAGTACATAAATTGCATTATTTAAATGCAAAATATCATCTGTTGGCCCAAAATTAAATATGTATATAGAATTATAAAAATTATCATTTATCTTTTAATGTTGACGTTTTTCACGCAGGCTGGTATGAAAAAAAAAAACTTATTTTCCATGAGGTCACATTTCATTCACTGAACGAATGATTTATGTGAATGGATGGAATGTCGAGAAATTGAAACCTTGATGGAGAAGTTTGAGGATTTTTCACATCAATTCCTCTTCAAAATCTTCATCCGAACTTACTTCACCATCAACAGAAGATCTATAAAATTCTGAAGAGCTTTCCAATTTTTTTTAGCAATATACTCGCTTTCTTAGCCAATATATTCCTCAGTCACCGTTAATATTGTTAGAATCACTTATTTTCGATTCCCACAAAAACTTAGAAATGTAAGTTACATAAAATAAAACTTGAGTGTTAAGATGTTATTTTTTCATAATAAGCTAATAAATGTGTAATAATTTTCCTCAAAGCCTATCTAAGTGAAAGTTTCATGAACTGTAATATACGATACCCAAAGCGCGCATTTCACAACGAATTGAGGTACAAAACGAAAACAAAAGAAAAGAAAATTTGTTCTACGGATGAGTAACGTCACATATGAATCAAAAAATAAGCGAAAATAAATTATACGACATAATCAGAAACGTGAGCTTTGAAAAATTGATTCCCACCCCCACTTACTAACAAATCTTGCTATCCGGACAAGGAAATGGGGGAAATGTCAAGTGGTTTTAAGAAGTTAGTAAAGAATGCATTAAGATTAAAAAATTAAATGAAAGAGAACTAATGAAGATGAAACAGTTATGAAATGTGTAGCATAACTGAAAGGCACGTTGCTGTTATATTGTTACTCATTATTTATTTCGTTATTAAAATTAGCAGTTCAAACATGCAGATTGATTGTTTTTTTATTTGCGTCACAATTAGAAGTAATACAAGAGTTACTGATGGTGTACTTGGTAATTTTGAGCCTGAACTGGCACCTCCTTTCCCAAACTTCCACACCACGCCAACGGGAGGACTTAGAGCCTTGATAGATTTAACGTACATCAATCCGCTACACGACGAGCCGTAAATAGAAACAAAACTCGAAACCGTGAAACAACTGAAATAATGCCTAAATATTCCGAAATTAATTACCTCAAATGTAAAGATATATTTATTTCCTTTATATGTGTATTTTTATTAGTATTTATCTATATTCGACTGTTGAACTATAGAAACGTATCTACCTCACGACACTTTTCAGAATTCTCTTATCACATAACTATTGATAATGTGACATGATATATACAAGAAAATCTATCTCATACAGTACACATTCTCTCCTCCGTTTATTTCGATGTTGTTCATATAGTTGCTCTCAATCTACAAAAAATACTCCAAGGATGTTTTTTTTTCTTCTTTTTTTTTCCCCTTAAAAACACAAAATAAACCTAGCACGTCTAACGGCAACCATCTTGTCAAACCAATCTACCATTTCATTCAAAGGCTGTCACCCTTAATATCAACCAACTGGCTCTAAGGACACAGTGCCCCATCACAAAAGAAAAATCCCTTTGGTAGGGAAGTTCGCGAGAAGGGAGAGGGTGTCTGAGTCAAAATAATCCCTAATCTCTAATATGACGAAAATAAACCCTCGAGAAGACACGTCCAGATCTTTTCTTTCTCAGGTGGACCTAACGGGAAAAGATCCAGATCTTTCTTTTTATGATTCCCCCCCCCTTTTCTGTGTCCATAACAGACATTTGCTTTTAGGGGAGTCCTTTCAGAGCAGCACTGAGAAGGTGGGGGGAGGGATGACCTCGCTTGTCCATCTGGCCTGATGTCAATTTTGATGGACGAAATGCGTGGTATCCGCCAGGGGGTGTCTCTTCTGCAGATGGGAGTGATGATGGGCACTTAAAAGCGATATTGATTGATTGATAGGTGAAAAGGGTGAGAAGAATTGGAGAACCGTATGAAGACCGATGTACTTCGAAGAGTGTCTTTTTCAGATAAGATGATGGTATTTTATCTGTAAATGAAAAAACAAATGTTAAAAGTGATTATTGACATAAAAATGTCAAACTTAAAAAAATGGCTTTGTGTATAATAAGGTTTATGTCCTATTCCATTATCATGGTTTGATTTAAGTATATCCTTTATTGACTGTAACCATAGGTCTAGTACAATCTAGTCTTCTCTTTTTCTCAATCAAAATATTAAAATAAAAGCAATATTGTGTGTATATAGAATTAAAAAGTTTAAAGAAAAATAACTTACTCGAAATACCGTCAAACGTGAGTCGATGCAATCTTTCTCTAGTATTTCCTGTACAGAGAACACTAAATATGATCTCTTGCTGTTTTTCTCTCTCTATATATATTCTTGTTATTAATGTTTTTTTTTTTTTTTGTTGTTTTGTTTCTTTCTTTTTAGAATTCGTGATTGATAAATTTTGATTTTAGTACTTTTGAAAGAATATTTTATGAAGTAAATTTAAATTTACTTTCATTTCCCTATGCATTTTGTGCTGCATAAATACTTATTTTCATTTATAATATATATATACAAATACATATAACATACAAAGTATTTGTACATGTATATATATATATATATATATATATATATATATATATATATATTGGTTTATTTAAAAATTTTCTGTTTATTTAGACTTTTAATTGGTTTATAACACTTTAGATGTTTATTGATGTATGATTTGCTTTTTGATGTTACATTGAAAATGAACACTATGATTACCTTCTTTTTATATGGTTGATTTTTATAATTTACTGATTTTTGATTTGTTACCGTATTTTTCATAACTTAATTCACTGAAGTGTGAAAGTGTGACAGGATTAAATTAGTTTTACTATTATTTAAATATTAAATAAATTTTGTTGTATGATTTTCATAAATACTAATTTGCTTTCAATGATTTTTTAAATATTTAATTTCTTTTAGGAACTAATAGTATTGATTTTGTATTGCATATATTTAAATTGTTCTTTGTTATATGCTGCAATTTGTGATTTGAACTGAACTGAAAAAGTAAAATGGCACCGAAACCGCAAGGTCTTATATACAAAACAGTCTCTGACATGATATTTTAAAAATATCTCGAAATATCTTCCAGAGGTAAATTTGAAGTAATTTATGCGCTTGAAAGTTAGTTGTTATAAATTTGGATTCTCGTTTAGATAGAATACCCTGAGAGCAACTATTGTAAATTAGATATTGGTAAGAAAAATTTTACTCATCATATCCGAAAACACGTAAAATACACTTTATGTTTTCCATTACAGCACCGTCTAGCGGTTCACCGCTTGCTGTCCACCTGTGCATTGTAGGTTAGGTTGAAAATTGCTTGTTTAGATGTTTTCTAACACCCCTTAAATGTTTGTCCCTGAGTTTTGAAACACCATGTCGAATAATGAAAAAAAAAATATGTATATAAACTGATATTTTTTTAAAACTACGAGTGCAGCAACAATAACTTAACTAAATTAAAAATGTAAAATTAAAACAGTAAAAAAAAATATTATTACCAAGTTAATAAATATATTTATAGGAAATAAATATTATAATTCAATAAAAGCAAAACAATAACGTTGATTAATTGAAGTTAATCAGAAAATGAAAAATAAAGATCTGTCTATATATATATATATATATCGTTTTCGACTAGGGTACCTGGTCATGGGTATACGCTCTTCATCCCCCTGGAGTCGATACAAATGAGTACCAAGTTTGTTTGGGAAGTTAGCTGGGCGTCCAACGTCTATTTTTATAAAAGTATTGAACCAAAGATACTAAGTACGTCGCCAAAGAATGCAAATACTCAGAGTCGAATAGGTAGGAGTATACGTGCGTGTCTGTAGAGCTGTGGAGAGGATATAAATGCACTTAAGGTTGTCAGCGGTTTGTGAGCTTGTATTCTCATATGACATTTGATGTGTTTCTCGAAAGAGTAAAGTAAATTTTGTAAAGATATCAGGTAAAAGGAATAATCACGAATGTATGGATGACGTAATGAGATGGAAAATTGTTGGTAGCTTGGAAACAGACCAATCACAAGCGCAGGTGCCTACAAAGCTCATTGTAACACCCAATGTCGTCTGCGATATGTGGAAATAGTTTCAGGACGCGGGATTCACATAGGGAATCCCCGGATAAGGTAGAGCAGGATCCCCAATGACGAAGAGGATCATTACATGTGCATTTTCTGCCCGTCGACACAGAACTGTTACAGTTTCACAGAGCAATGTCAGCTGCATGCTTCCTCTAGAAGCCATGTTTCACCACCTCTAGTTTACCAAAGGCTTCTTGTGAAAGGATTGCATGCCGAAAGACCCGTCGTTTGTGTCCTGTTCACAGCAGCACACAAGAAAGAGCATTTAGCTTGGTGTAACAACATTCGCCTTGGACTAGACTTCAGTGGAACAACGTGATTTATGTAGATCAGTCAAGATTCAGCTTGGAGACTGATTCTCGGCGCTCCTGTTTCTGGAGCGCCTCTCTTAATTCTCTTCTATCACAGGATGAATTCTAATATTTATATTTGTTGATATGAAGTATGCGTTAAGTTTACATGAGAGCCTCCTTTGCCCTTCTTTTTCAGTGAGTATTTCTTTCATTTTATCTAACATCTGTAGCTCACATTTTTCTGTCTGGTATCCCATAGTGTGGTGTAGAAACTAAAGGAGATACACCAGCACAGGTGTTATTTTTGTCGCTTAATGATGGTTTGAAATTATGAGCACTTTAGCACAAATTATGAGCACTTTTTTTCCTGCAACTCCAGAGGGATGTGCATTGAGGCCAAATCAAATCGTCCAGTTGTATTCCTGACACTTTACCTCCAATGGTATAAAAGGCAGTGTATATATATATATATATATATATATAGCGCGCGCGCGCGCGCGTGTGTGTGTGTGATTTATTTCTGCATGATATCTTTAACTTGTTGAGATTGTGTTATTGCATTGACTTTGTTTGATAATTCACCAAAATCGTCTGTTATTTGAAAAAAAAAGACATGAATAAAACCATCTATAAGAACCCAGATGATTTTTTACATCTTCTACGGTTTCACACCGACAATTGGATAGTAAAAATTAAGATTACATGATCGGATAGAATAAGGAAAACTTTGGAATGAGTAGGAGTCGTGAAATTGCTGCGAGGTGTTAGCAAATGCAAGATAGTATTCATAATTTTGTATTCTTGCTTTTCTTTCCATATTCGGTAAATCTACAAAAATAGTTTGTATTTGTAGATGAATATAAATTCAATACGAGAGTCTTCTTTGGGTCACTGAATAAGTTTTTATACACAACTCAAAACATTCGTTTTGTAACTCCAAAAAAATAGTTATTCTTCGTTTTTAAAAAGAAAATGCAGATGAAAGACTTAGTCAAATTTTGAGTAAAGAATTGGAAGCAGGGTAATTCAGTGGAAGCATGGAATTTGATCTTAAAGCGCCATATCACCTTCTGTCAAATTTTTGCCCTCTGTCTGTTACACTTAATTTTACAATTATTGTTTCTATGCTTTGCTCAAGAGACAGATATCGAAAAATTCTTCAGAAACATTATTATTTTTTGTGAAAAAAAATTATGTATAGACTCAAAAAACATTTTTATTAAAAGAATAAACATGAATTCAAAAATAAGTTCTGAATTTAATTCCGTAAAAGTAAAACCAGTAATATATATGAAAACAGTTGTAGAAAACATGAAGTTTTTAACATAAAATCAGTAATTAATTTTCAAAACATAAAACTACGTGTGTTTTTTCAAAACATTAAATGTGCTGAAAAAAAAACATTTAAAATATAATATTTTAAATACTTACAAATAGTCACTTCAAAAAGTTATCACAAATCCAAGATCTAGCAATGTTAAATTAATCTACTTTAAAACACCGAGACAAGATTTTATTTTATTAAAACTGATTTTTCTCACAAAGAAAGTGATTTTTTTTCAACTTTACAATCAAGCTTGAGACAGGATGCAATTGCTTAAAAGGTTTTCGAAATAAGGTAATTTTAATTTTTCAAGACTAATATCATAGCTTTATTTCATCTAAACTGTAAATTGTACTAAAAGGAATTCATTCTTATAACTTTGAAGTTACTATCACATTTATTTAAAAACTAATAGTATAAAAAATTTACAATAAATGAATAAAAATAATTCATATAGAAAAAAAATACAATTCCAAATTTTCTTTTCCCCAACACTTTTATTTATCACTTGATACAAAGTAAAGTAGGAAATAATAATCGTCTGCCAACTATTGATTGTAACTAATATATATATATATTTCCTTCTTTTATTTTCTAAAGAATTTCATAGTATCATGAACAGTTAGAATGCTGAATAATCTTCTAGAGCTAAATTTTACTTTATTTTATATAAATAACCAAAACTATTATTAGTAACACATTCTCAGCAATAAAAAATTAATGCTTATTTTACTAAAGTTATGTCATTAAATTAAAACCTATGATAGAGAATAAATAATTAATTTCTCTAATATACAAGCACAGTACTCTATCAAATACATCTAACATTACCACCAAATGTATCTTGTAATACTTTTCGAAATATGAATGTAACTATCACTTTGAAAAGAGAGATGAACGAATCGTAAAACTGAATAGAACAAGAGTAAAATTTCCAAGATCAAAATACAATCTCTTTTTTTTTTTCTTTTGCACTAAAATGGAAAAGGGAAAAAATGTATAAATGGATCACTCAAAGTATTGAAGAGAATAGCAAGAAAATGCTACTGCTTCTAAGACGTTAAAACAATCAAGTAATCCTTAACATTTTTTTTTCGCTGTAATTCATTTATAATGCTTAAAATTTATTCGATAAAGCTTGGAAAGTTTTAAGAGTTTCTTGAGGCAATGAAATAAATTATATAACTTTTTTAAAAAATGAAAGAATAGCTCAAGTGAAATCGAAGAAGGAAAAAAATTACCTTTTTTAAATAAGGGCGCTTGTCTCATCTATCAATTATAACAAATCTTTCAAAAAAAAGCAAAAATAAGAAAAGAATTAAATTATCTAGCCTTGAGATAATGCATGTCTTATCATCTTATACCTTTACGACAATAATTGAGCATTTATATTGAGATATAAAAGACAAACTTGAAATTCGATTGTTTTTGAAAAAAAAATTATTCCTAAATGTAAATATCAAAAATTTTATTTTCACAGAATTACGAAATAAAAAAAAAAATGTTTAAAAAGGCATGTCATGAGATTTTTAAGAAGATTTTTCATCAAGGACATTTTTAAGTATTATTCTTTTAGAATGAAATAAAAATTTAAGAGAATTAATGACTGAATGATTAAAGGAGTTATTAATGAGAAACGTTAATTGATTTATTTTACTTACCGAAAAAAAAATATTTTACAAACTGTTTTATAAGTCTAATAAAAAGTTTAAAAATATACTATTTGAAATGAATTGAGGGAAATAAAATAATGTATATTTAGGAAACGATTCATTTGGAAAAGAACTATCTAATATAAAAAAGAACTATCTAAAGCATTATCTAATGTGGATGTGGAAAGCAAATTTATAATTGATATATTTTTCATACACGTATATTTTTCATGCTATAAAATGCCTCCATGGGATAAAACCACTTCCAATAATATTCTTTTACAGTAATGATTTAAACATTATTCGTGTAAGAAAAAGCAACGGCTTTCGCAGAGCAATAATTTCATTTAAAAAAAAGCTTGTAAGTTATCGATGCATTCATATTAATTACATTAAGTCATACTTCCATGTCATATATCCCGTATTGTGTGAGGTGATTTTTCTTTTGTTAATTATCACATTGTATTACTTACTACACTGGTAAATTATAGAAAAAATACTTTTTTTATATACTTTTTAGATATTTATTGTTTAATGATTTTAAAAGGGAAAAATTATAAAAATTCAAAAACTTATTTGAGCATATTTTACTACAAACTGAGGGACAGTGTAAGAATTTTCCTACATTTTCTTTATTTTACATAAATGTGAATCAAGTATTCTTGATAAAATTTTCAGAAAAGCACACAAAAACATTGTTTTCTAAACCAACCTACGGGTAATTGGAACTATGTACTATGTTTCAAACACGAGCTTATAAAATTAAAGTATGGACATCTTGTACAATATAAATAATAAATAAAAAGAGTGTATCATATGTGAGAATGAAAAAATAATAATTTTAAAAAATCACCACTTATTTTTTTATGAATTATTTTCATACCTCGACACAAAATTTTCCAAGATACAATTTTTTTCTTGAGAATATCCGAAATGAAAAAAAAAAATGTTTTTAGTCACTAAATTATAGTTATTTCCCACAAGATAAATTTAAGTTAGGTAATAACAAGACTCTGTCAAAGTCTTAAGCGTTTATTTATCATGGTGTATGTTCAAAGATTATATAGACTCTCGTTTGAGGGGGAAAAAAAACTATAGGAGTACTTTTTATGCCAGAATGTAAGCCTTCTTTTGAAAAAACAATCCCCCTTTACACACACCATCTACGACCCGAAAATAATAAAAGTTAAATTAATCACACTTAATCGTAGGACATTTTTAGGACCATCTAGTAAAAGCCGAAAACTGCTCGTCTTTTTAACAACGGCATTAAAATGGAACAGGATAAAATATTTCTCAAGCCTTAGTTGATTACAGCCGTTGCTGATAAGGTCGTTTTCTCATTACCGAAGTATCATTAAAGCGAAGTCTTAAACGTCCCACAATACGCCATATTTAGGTGACGACACGTCATTTGTTACGCGCCGGGATTCAAAATGGCGGAAGATTTTAATCTTAAAGAGCGCCCTCTATCGTGGAGAAAGTGAGCCTTCATTATCGTTGGCTGAGACAGTTTTTTGCCTTTCTTTTTTTATCGCTATTATTTTCTTTCTTTTCTTCCGCGTCATAGAGAGGAAGGCCTTTTATTATCTTTATCGAAAGGAACTGTACTTTGCAGCTGCCTTCGATGATGAAGTGTTAAGACTCATACATGATTGGCTGTAAAGGAAATGCGACTTGGCGGTATTTTTCGTTTCATGGCGTTATGGTGATAATATTGGATTAAAAATAGGCTATTCGAAGGTTCAGTCCTCAAATATATATATATATATATATATATATATATATATATATATAGCTATTATTTGCCATGAATTTTTTTTTCTTCAATTGCTTAATTTTAAATAAGTAACTTCGTTTTGAAAAGCTAAGGTTTATATATTATTTTTTCACTGTCATTTTTTTTTTTGTCAGTGAGGAAATTTAATAAAATATTGCAAATTTTTTCCCTTCTAACTGTGAAAGATCCTAATCTGATCAAATTTATTTCAAAAAAGTTGAGAAATCGTTTTTAAAAATAATATCAGAACTCACGCTCAGGGTGATAATTTTCACACTTCGCCACTCATCACAAATATCCTTTTGAAATTCTTTTAAATGACATCAAATAACTTTAATAATATAAGTCTTTTAACTTCGTAAAACTAAGAAAATTAACTTACATATATATATATATGAAACAATTTTAACTTTACTTTTATAATTAGTTGTAATAGGCTTACGTATGAACTTTGTAATGTCTTACTTATACTTTAAATATTCGTTATAGTGATGCTTGTTTTTATTTATTTATTTGTATTTTGCTTAAATTTTCTATATGATTACATAATTATTACTTTCAGCTGATGGTTCTGGTTTTCAAAAAGTTTCCACACTATTTATGATGACGTGTCATTAGTATTTTTTACAAGTTGTTTTTGCTTGCTTATTTTTTGTTTAGTAAAATTATTCTTTAGATTTTTTTGTTTTTTTTAAGATTCTATTGGTTTTACAATTTTTAGATATTTAATTATGTTTTCTTCCTTCTCTTTTTTATTCTTGATTTTCTGAATTTTGCTGTTTCTTGCGTGTGGTTTGTTACCATATTTTATTACAAAGTAATTCAATGAAGTTTGATGGTTTGTAATAACTTAATAAACATACGTTATTCCATTCTATGGTATAGAACAGTATTAATTATATTATCTCCATTATTCTAAATTTTTGCTTTTCTTTCACTGAATTTTCAGTTATTTAATAACTTTTTTGTTTTTAAGCTTTAATTTCAGTTGATTTAATTAACTATAATAATTTTTATAAGAGTTACATTCCTTTTACTTCAATTTTTTGATGATTTCTTCAATTATGTAGTTTCTTAGATATTAATGTAGTGAATCTTATATGATTGAGACATGATTATTTTGTTTATCATGTGAAATCTTATAAATTAATAATATTGATGTTTTGTTTATATATATATGGAGATGTGTGTTGCGTGTACAAAAAAGTATAACCTCCTCAGAAAAACAAACCATAATATTTTAAAAATTGTGTAAGATTTCTTATTTTAATACGATTTAATAAAATCTGTAAAAGATAATAAATTTATATAGTTTGAGAGAAACTTTGCCTAATCATGGCATGAACAAGAACTTGGAAAAAATTGTAATATATTTCTATTTAAACAGTTGCTTCGTATGCACAAACTATTTCTGGAATCCTTTTTGAATTCGTCTAATTTCCTAATTTTACTTCCCAGATTAAATGAAATGGCAAATAAGAGTGCGCACACATATTTGGAATTAATTTATCATTCACCTCTACTCTCCCGACAGAATACCGCCTAACCGAACACGGATTCAAATTTAATTTGCATGGAATAGCTTCCACAAAGAGACGATTCTTTATTTACTAATGAGAATGGTCTAGAGTCAATTAAAATTCATGGACGACATTCAGCGGGGAAATGAAAGACTCGCGGTCTAACGATCAAACTAGGCGACTTCTAGAGGGAAGCTGGTCCTTTCGTATTACAATTTAAAAGTAAGGCCACAATGGCAACAACAGCTTTCTATGCAAAACATGAACTGGGATATAAAGTCGTTATCTCTACTCCTGTTCAAAACTCGACGAGTAAAATGTTTGAAGAAGATTTTTCCCCTTTTTTTCCGTAATTATTTTCCAATTTAAAAACCAGATTACATAATTACGTATTATGGACGTTTTGGGTGTGATTTGAAGCCAACGTAGCGAAATCCTTTTTAATGCACGTTTGAAAAATAATTGTGCACGCTCTGTATATATTATTTTGTATAAGTACACTTTGAAATATTTTTTTGAAAAAGAAATATCTGCTATATTTATATCAAAAACTTAACAAAAATAGGAACAAAAAACATGAAAATTAAGAAATCCATTTTATGCAAGAATCAGTAATACTGTAGAATAAGAAGAAAAGTGACTTAAGACAAAACAAAAATTACAATATTTTATAATTAAACAAATTCGAAAGATTTTGAAGGAAATGAATAAATCTAAATCTTCAAAAATGGGAGGAAGAATGTAAAAAAAAATTGTCTAAAAATGCTTGACAATGAAGTTATATTAACGACTTTATTATAATTAGAAAATCAAATTTTTTTTAAAAGGCAAAACAATAATTTCATCTGTAAAATAATTGCTTTTTAAAGCTTTCTAAATATGACAATTCCCAGCGGCACAACTTTTGCCATTTTAATACTTTAATATTGAAAACTATTACAGAAAATATTTTTCTTTCATTTAATTTAAATAACTATTAGGGTAAAATTTCTTTCAAAAATATAGAACGAATAAGCAATCAAATTAGTATCAAAATGATAAATAGTGGTGTGTGTGTGTTGGTGTGTATGTGTGTACCTTTTGATATAAATCAATCTATTTAGCTCAATCAAACTTTTTTTTTATGATGCTACCTAAACTATTCATTTCTGATTTTGTCTGTCATTCAGAAACTGCTAGAGAAGAGAGTAGATATAGAGTAGTATATAGATAAAAATCTAAAATAAGGGGAAATGTTTTTATTTTTATTCCTGTATTGTAAGCAGGATCCAGAAAGGTGAGAAACTTTGAAAGATTTCAAAAACTTCTTTTGAATTTTAAAAATATATATATAATTGATTTTTAAATTTAAAAAAAATTGCTAAAATTACATTTTTTAATTTTAAAAAAAAATGCTAAAATTGGCTAATAAAATATTGAACAGAACTTGTAAAATAATCTAAATTTACTTTAATATGGTTTAGAAATAGCATTATGGTCTGTTAAATATATAAACTGATGGTAATATTCAACATGAAAATATGAGTCCTTCTTATTTTAATTAAATATTAATATCAAAGTTACACATTTAAACTCTTTTAAGAAGCTCCAAAAATTACGAAAAAATATGCAAAAAAATTATGAAAACTAAAAAAATGACAGATGAAACGTTTGCTAAAAACTATTACACAAACACTTAAAAGGAGCAGAAAACAATAAAAATGATAACTTCATGTATATTCCTTTTTTATACTCGGTTAAGAAATTATTAGACCTTTTTAATTTTGGAAATTGCGAAATAAATAAAAGTTCCAAATATAATTTAAATAAATGAAATACGATATTACAACAGATATATTTATTGTGATTTGGTTTCAGTAGTTTTGAATAATATAATAAATTATTAAAATAGCAAAAATATTTGAAATATATAAAAAAAATTACTGTAAACAAGTTATAAGACTAATGGTCTTAAAACAACAAAAGTATGAAAACATAAATGATATTGGCCCTCCACTTTTCCTGATAATCTTAAATACTTTGTTTTTCATCGAAATGTTCAAGTAGTTAAGGTCAGTTTCAGAAATATTGTGTCACTCTTTTATTACGGCTACTTCCAGTTAATGAACTGATGAAAACTGTTCATTATTAGTGTAAATATACCCCGAAAATTTTGCACTGGTTTGAAGCCTGGAATTCGATTTGACTATGGCAAAACGTTAGCTTTTTTTTCTTTTTAAAATCATTCTGGACGGATTTAAATTTGTGGTAAGAAGCCTTTTCTTACTGAAATATCCAGTTAGCACCACCGTAATAAAGGCACAAATAATATCAGATGATCATATAGAGTAACTTAATATTGCGCAGAGTCCATACGTCCCAGAATTTCCTGTAAATCGCACAATCCATCATGACTAAAGATTCCCCAAACTATTTCAGACCTTACTCGCATTTGTCGACTGAAACATTCTTTCTGAAACATCCTCAAGTTACACCAAGTAGCCATCTGGACAATCAAGGTTAAATTTATTTTCATTCATCGTTCCATGACATGACGTTTTTAGCTCATTTCAGTCTTTTTTTCCTCGACTATATTTCAATTAATTTGTGTTTTCTTCATTTTCATAAATTTTATTTTAGTATTTGATTTCAGACTCTTTCAAACTGTGACATATGAAGTGTTTATATTGAAATATTCCGAATTTTTTTTAGTCGAAAGATTTGTTTTTAGTTGACAATCAAAAAGTTTGTTGATCGTCCCATGCTGTCAAAATTATTTTTCTCTCAGATCGTTCGTTTTATTTTGTTCGAATCATCTGTTCTAATTATCGCATTGGGAATGACACATTCTTAGAACGCTTCATTAACTTAGATATATCTGTTTCAGATTAACCATTTTATAATACAAACCAGTTAGTAATATAAAATTGAATTTTTCTCACTTAACCTTCAAATAACTTTTTACCCAGCGGTATCTTCGAATAAATTGTGGGTAACGTAATCAAAACCAGCACTTTTGCTCCTCAGGAAATGAACTCGTGAAATACTATCGTATGCTCTTTATAATAATTCTGATGGGACGTATAATATGCTAATTTACTCAGGTGGTCTTACAATTTCTTAACAAACACATTATTCAATTCTTAGAAAAACGGGTATATCTTAATAAAATTTAGGTTAATTTTTAAATTTGTAATTAATACAAAAAAGTGTTTCCTGATCAATTTTAAACACACAAGTTTAAAATTTGTATACTGTGTCTTTTTCTTCAGAAATACACAAATTCGTTAGTGATCCTATAATTTCTTAACTCACCTACATGTTAAATTCATACAAATGAATGATATCTGCGATGCACAAATCATCCAAATCTAAAATTTCAAACAAACAATAATATAATATATTAAGCAATACTTATAAAGGAATCAAAATCTAAATTAATATTAACTGGTTAAAATAAATGTTGCAAAAGGGAAAATGAATCACAAAACACATATTTAAACTTAAAATCAATAATTATTAAATCTAAAATTTAAGAAATAAATAAGAACAGTACAGAATAGATATTGAAAGACAAATAAATTGAAAAGGGAAAATTCTTTAAAATTAAAAAGAAAATGAAAATAACGTTATATAATATCGTGACTAGATTAGGACAAAAGTAATCTGCTTCTACATATATTAATAATCAAGCCTATGCAATCAGTCATATCTTTATAAGAAAAACGGTAAAACCTAGAAACACGAGCCAAAGAGATTGAGTACTCAAGTGGAAAAGATCAAAATGCATAATAATTTAAAAAACAAAAACTACAGAAAACATAAATTTCTAACTATAGATTGTAAAAAAGAAAACAAAACTGATGTTAGTGTGTGTATATGTGCGTTTGCGTGCATTAATGTATGTGGGATAGAGAGAGACAAAAGGAACTCATTTTTTTTAATATAATTTTTTCTACATTTATAGATAATGATTTGAAATTTCGCGAAGTCTGAAAGATGTTTAGAACGAGAGTAAGGGGTCGAATTATTAAACTTTAAATTAATCATCCTTTTATAAATAATATATAATGTTGAAATATATTGAGAATTTTACTTATTACATACACGTGATGAAATACAATGAAGTAAATAATTATTTGTAAGACAATGAAAAAAATGAGAGATATAGATATCTTTATTTCAACTTGCGAAAATATTTTGAGAATTACTAATTATTGTAAAATATTCATCCTATGTATATATCAACCTTCCATTTTAATATTAATTTTTCTTCGTTTATGAAAAGGCCTTTCCTTTCATTCATTTCATTTTCAAATTCAATTCAATTTCTTTTGCATTTATTTTTAGTATTTACTTAATAGTTTTTTAAACTCTTACAGGATGCTTATCCACCTAAAATAAATTTATTTTCATTGATAAGTTTTATTTATTTTTCTGCTTCTTTTCGATGCCTAATATATTTATAATGTAATATATTTATATTATTTTTTTTATATTTTAAAAGTAAATTTGATTTATTGATTCATATCAAGTCCTCAGAATTCCTCTTTTGAGGGGAGGTGATATTTTCTAGATTTTAATGTTCAGTCTAAAGATCTGGAAAATAAATCTCGGTTACAATAAGCCACCTATTGAATTTTAAGAAAAATTCCCTATTGCTGAAAGACGGAATAGTTTTTGAATTTCATAATACTTAATTCTATTGAATTTCTATATATTTTTCATGAAAATTCTAATATAACTGTCATATTTAGGTGACCATGGTAACCGAATGGTCATGGTAGCGAGCTCGCAACCGGCATTATTTCTATCGAGTAGTGGGTTCTAGTCCTTCTACCACGGAAGATCTTACCAGCAGCGAGGCTGATGTACATTAACTCTCTCGGAAGTTCAAAGTCCAAACGTGGCATAGTGTGAAAGTTTAGAGAGGGGTGGGGGTATAGCTCCCGTACTGGGGGGGGGGGGTTAAATATTGCTCCCGTCACTAGATCAGGACTCAAAAATATGCTGCTCTTCCCCCAATAGTTTTCGTGTTGCTTCTAAATTCAGCGTTGATAAGCGATCAATCAATCCTGCTTTGTTTAGAGTAGAGTTATTGTAAGTGTAAAGCCCCCCAAGTGTAAATATCTTCTGTTAACTTTGGAAGGGAGGAGAAAGGGCAATAGCCAATAAAAAATAAATTTCAAAATTTATTGCGTACTTGTTTGTCTAATGACTGAAATCCTTTTTTTTTTTAAATAAATTATCAAATGCGCGAAATGCATCCTTTATTTTTGTATTTTGAGAAATTGTCAACTGCGCATTATGTTTTTGAATTTTAGAAAACGCGTCCTATTATTTCTTTCGTTTCAATAATCAGAATTTCTCAGGTTGTAAGCAATAAAGCTCTCTTTCAAAGCAAACCGCCGCGTCAGTATGAAGTCGTTATCTCATTTTCAAAACTCGACAAGCACAAAACTTCTTTTCAAAAATTACTCTTTCCTCTCCTCCCCCACCCCGTTTTCACTCGTCCCAACTCTTCGAGATAATTACTCCGCAATTCCAAAAGTCACCTCCAGAAAATTTTCAGGAGTGGAGGGGGTGTTTCAAAATCGGGAAAAGTTTTCCTTTTATAAAAGGAGAAGGAAAACCTGTCAACGACAGCGACTCAAAAATCGAGGCGAAAAGCAGATATATATCGAAAACTCTTAAATAACCAAAGTCGTTTGGCAATTAAAATCGAACCTTATTACTGAAGTCAGTCACTCGTGCACACCCCCCTGTGTGCGAACTCTCCAGGCGGTGATTATGAAGGGTGGATTAAATTATTTAATGTTTGGAAGGCTCAAATCCAGATTCGAACGATTATGTTCGAATGGTGTCAGAAAACGAGAACAGGGGAGTTTTAGATATTTTTCATTGTCATTTTCGATGCACTAGAGTCGTGTCAACCCCTGTACGGAAAAGTTTTAATTAACCTTTGCCGTTTTGAATTTATCTCTTTTGGTATTAGAGAACCGTGTTGGAGAAATGAGTAGTTTTCTCCTTCGTTTTTAGAAACTGAAGGGGTGAATAAGAGATTATTTGACGTTCGCATTCCGGAAAAAGAAATGAATTGTTTATGCTTTGTGAGAATGGAATGTATAGTTCATTGAATTGTGATTAATTTATTTTATTGAAGAGCTAATTTTGAGCTTAATTTATTCAAGTATTGCATCTCATTCATATTAATATTTCAATATTGCAATCTATTCCTGACTATTTAAAATGCAGTCAGAATCATAAAGAACAATCTAAATGAAACAGGACTGACTAGCAGAATGAAACTTGAAAGCGATTTGAATTATTCTTTTCAAATAGATAAGAATGAGGATATTTCTATTTTCTGAAAATAAATTGAATAAATATGGTTTAAATGTTGTATTTTGTAGAATCTATTTATTGGAACATAAGTATTGAATATAATTTCAAGGATTGTATAATCACAAATATTATATAAAAATGCAAAAAATTCACTCTGAATTATTTATATACAATTAATGACAATTAGTACAAACAAAAAAGTTTGGCATAGGAATTAATAGTGAGAAAGTTTATAATTATTTCTATATCCAATCTTGAAGATTTTTTTTCTGATGTTTATTATTATAAAATGAATAAATACTTTACTTAATCCAATTATGTGAAATATATTTATTAATTGTGTGTGTGTTTTGTATATATAATTATTATACTTCAATAAAACAAAATAAGTTATATATATAAATACTTCCATAAATAAGTTAAAGTACTACTATTATATTATAATATTATCTATGCTGCACGAGTGAAATTATTTAAAGACAATTAGGACAAACAAAAAATGAAATTGGTATTAATAGTAAAAGTAAGACAAGTGATATTTATTCCCGTATCCATTTTTGATGAAGAAGACTTTTCCTTCTTTTTTCAATAATTATAAAATTAATTAATACTTTATTTAATCCAATTGCATAAAATTTATAAATTGGATGATTTGTATGTTGAGAATTTGATTTATTGAATTATAATACTTCCATAAAACTCAGCTCAATACTTCAATAAATAAGGTATAATTATAACATTTTTATAATAATATAATGTATGCCAAATAATTTAAAATACATCCAAAATTCGTGATAAATTAGGAATAGGAAAGAATACAATCTCTTCTTACTTTTGTTTTAGAGTCCCCTATTCGAGAAATAATGTCACTTTGTTTTTAAAAGTTATTGGTATAAAAAAGAAGTATGGAATTAAAAAGGTACAGCACTTTTTTGTTTTGAAAAAGGAAGTCTTATGTGTTTTATGTGTGGTAGAACCAACAATTGAATAAATATATTCAATTATGATAAAATTATTTATTAAATGATAATTTTGAATCCAATTTAATGATATGTGTAACGTAGTAATTCTTACCAAAAAGACAAACCTATTTGCTCCTTTTTTAATTTAAAGCTAACGAAACAAAGTATTTTTTTTAAAAAAAATTGTTTTTTATTATGACTTTTAGTTATTAATTTCAATCAATTACGATAAGTAGTAAATATCGACATAAATGACTATTCCAAAAAAAAAAAGAAAGAAAATTAAGAATTTCGTATATGTGATTATATCAATAAAAGGTATTTCATTAAAAAAATATATACGAGTGTTATGCAATAATTCTAAAAATCTTATATTATACATTAATGTTTGTTTCAATGAAGATTGTTTATTTTAGTTTAATGAGATTTTTTTTAAGATAATTGCTTTAAAGTTACTAATTGAAGTGCAAAATCAACTAATAAAAAAGAATTTTGTAGAAATATGCTCTTTCACATGATAAGGCATATAAATAATTCTTCATCGTTAATTTTTCTTTATGTGTACCCAATTTTGATGAATCATAACATGGAAAAAAAATTAATTAAAATAGGTTTCACATATTTTTAAAAGTTCATTTTTTTCGCAGTTCGTTTTAATCTAAATTTCTAATGGAGGACATATCGATTATTAAAGTAACACTTACAGAAATAACACGAGAGTAATTGGCGAAGAACTTCGTAAGTTTAAAATTCAGTCAGACGAAGAAGAAAGCCCCTGAGCTGCCACCTCTTTCTCCGAATTTCTGCACCACGCTAATGGGAGAACTTGGAACCTCGACAGATTTAACGTACGTCAGCACCACTATAAGGCAGGTCTTTAGTGACCCCAGGTCTCGAACCATGACATAACAGAAAGGAGGCCTTACAGGAGCTCTCGACCATGACTATTCGGCTGCCACAAGCTCAACTTTAACAGTCAGTAAATAAAAATTATATTTGATGAGAAATATAGCACTGTTATATAAATTCTCACACTAATATTAGTCTTAACTCATAATTTGTCTTTCCGTAATGCTAGAGATCAAGAACCGGAGATATAAAACCCATATGTTATAAAATTAAATCAGCAAGTAAGTAGTTTACATTAAACCTTTGTATTGGCCTGAATTTGAATGAAAAGTCGTCTGCGATTTGAGAATCACGTGACATTTAATTATCTCTAGGAATTTACCTCAACTTAACAATTGCGTAAAAAGGTTATGAAAATTATGTTAACAAAAACAATTCTTTCTAATAACAATGTGTGAAAGTTTAAAGTGCTTTCAAAGAGAAAAAATTAAAGATTTTTTTTCTATGAAATCCCCTTTTTATTACTTTTATTATTTATATAAAAGAACAATTACCATTTTGTTATTTAACTTTTGTTCTTGGACATTAAAAAATGTCTCAACTTATAAAGATTTTTCTTTTTCTGGCAATCTAACGTAGCTTAACCATCTTCTTTAATTACTTTTACAATTTTATTTGGTTCTTTTCAAAAATAAACCTGCCGAATTAAATATTCAGTAGTATTTAAATAGAAAGGTACATGATGAATATATAGGAGTTTTGTTTAATTTTATATCACTTTAATTTTATGACTGAGATATGAAGAAAAAAAAATGTGTATTGAACTAGTTCATTCAATTCTTTCTACTTTTTCTCTCTTTCCACCTTTTTTCCTCCAACTTTTATCTTTTTATCTTTATCAATATTCCTTTCATTTTTCTTCTTCATCAATCATCTGCCTTTTATATCTATATTTTATTTTATTTTTCTGTTCTATTTTATAATTCATCTATCATTATTTCAATTGATTAATATTCGCCAAACTTTTTTCTTTCATTTCACTGTTTTTTTTCACAGATTTATTAATATTCTCTTCTCTCTGTTTCGTATTTTAATCCAAGTACTATCCTTGTTTCCTCTTTTCAGAATTCGAGAATTTAATTAAATTTTCCCTTGAATATTTCTTTGTGTACAACTCAACACTGTTTTAATCTTAAATGGCTTATTTTAAGAAAAATGTCTGCTCTGTATTTCTTGGTATATTTTAATATCGAGTGAGCGTATTAAAGACTTACTACATAAAGATTATTAATTATTTTGTGTTACTTTTTTCGATAGAATCTGTAGAGTTCTGTATTGCTACAAATACAACAATTAAATAAATTCATTTACTGCCAATTTTAAAACAATAAATAAGTATATTTTTACAATTTTTTTTTTTTTTGCCAATTTCATTCTTTACAGATATTTATTCAATAAAATTGGTAGTTAGAAATTATTCAACGTAGAAAAATAAAAAAAAATACTAATAGGAAATTGATTAAAAAAATACATATATCATTACAAATCTGCGATAATTTTTTCCTGCAACTGTTCTCTTATAATGAAAAAGACATTGACAGACGTTTTGTCGAATATTATGGAGTGCTTCAGTAATAACTTTTCGACGGCGGTGAATTTGGCTAACATTTGGATGACTTGGCGACTTTGGAGACAAAATGAAAGTTCTCGAAAATGCTGGAAATGTTTCGATTCATCGATTAGGAGAATAGTTATGGATTTTCCCGAATTTTTCTTATGATGTCACACCTGATCGGGACACCTGTAAATACGCTGACATCCTGAGATGAAGTAGTCTGCCTTTGAAGTACAAAATATTATTTTAACGATTCGTCAGCAGATAGAGCTAATAGCCTAGTAGGCTGAATATTAATAAAATGCTATTACTGTTATAAGTACTACTTTATATCTGTATTTCCCCTTGGGCAAGTGTTTGTAATGTTCTTGTATCGCTAATTTGTATAAGTGTTGTGCTTCCTGGTTGCGCAGTTAATATGTACATGTTCTGCTGTTTGTGCTTCGACATTTCCTGAATATTTGCATCATTTGTCCTTATACTTCTTGTTGGATTGCATTCATCGTATACCTTCATGATTGAACTTTTGTCATATTTGTTCAAAAGTGGGGTAGAGTAAATACCTGTCACCAGAGCAGTGGAGGATAAATGCGACGAATTGTTTCCTTTTATTTCGGAGAAGACAGCTGAGTTGAAAGCCGGACAAGAACTCGTGGTGAAGCTATTTGAGGACAGAAAGGAAGTAATGGACAGCCTTTGAAAGGGAAAACAATGTTACGAACTTCTAATGACGCTTTCCTGCAATGTTACTCTAATAAAGGGAAAGAGACATTCACACAGATTTCATTGCATCCAAAGAAAGCTTATATATATATATATATATAAGCTTTCCCGATTCTCCAAATTCAGCCTACCAAGTCGCAAAGGGTTTAAGGTTGGTACCATTAAACTAGTTTAACCCCGCTTATTCGGTCCGCAGCCCGATATTGCTTTTTGACTTGCTGGGTTCCATATTTTCATTTATTTTTCTTTCATTTTTACATTTCTTTCTAGATTTTTGACTTTTTAAAATTATTCTTTCATAAATTTTCAGTATATATATATATATATATATATAGCCTTCTTCTTTCGTCAAGAAGCAGCAAGTAGCGTGGCCAAATTTAGCGACTTGCGAATATATTTATCACCAAAACAGTCATCAAGATCAACTTTACCTATTGAGTATTACTCTGTAAAACGGTCTTTCCAGCAGAATTATTCACTCTACGAGGAAGCCAACTATGCTCAAAAGTATCTTTGGGTATAAAAATATTTTCTTAGAAAACTCCTACCAACAGAGTAAATAAAAAATGTAAAAGGTGTAAAATAATTTAATTTGTCATCTAGTGCTGCAGACTAAGGAATGTGTGGTTAAACATGTTTTAATGAATCCCAGCCCTCTTGCTTAGCATTTGCTTTATAAAAAAAAAATTAAAAATCAGAAAAGAGCAAGAAGCATACTAGAGTGAATAAAATTAAACTTGTCCTTGATATTTCACACTAGAATGCATTAAAAGTACAAAATGGGATAAATTTAAGGATAACTAATTCTTAATCATTTACTAATATTAGATATTATCAAAAATACATACTTTTTTAGTAATCATTGGAGGAATTTTAAATTTGAATTCTTAAAACAAATACTCCCATTCACTTCCGAAGAACAAATTTTTGATATTGTCAACCTAGATAATTCCGCTGATACCTGACAAAATTGTGAAAAATATTTTAACAGTTTCACAAAAAACATAAGTAGTAAAGTAACTAAAGGAGTAATTAAAAATATTTATTTCAATTAAATATTATATGATATTTAATTTCTAAATAAAATAAGTGCATTTCTAAAATAATTCACGCATTCCATCTGGAGTACATAAGCATAATTAAAAATATATGAGCCAAAATAATAAATTTAAATATTAACAACGTAGCAAAAGTATATAAAATATTATTGCAGTTCTTAAGATCCTAAGTAAATTCTTATTAAGAGAAAAATTATTAAATATAAAATATCTGAAGATTAAATTATGTATGCAAATTCTTATTCTATAACAAAAATACCCTATTCATATGAAAATTGAATGTTTATATTTTATTAAAAATATATTTTTTGTAAATTTTAAAATCAATAATTTCTAATTTAATACGTAAAAGCTCAGTTTCCATAATATTATTATATGTTTATAAGTTTGAATTAAATTCAAATAAGATAGCTAATAAGATCAATTAGGTTTAATACACATATATATGAGTACGTGAAGTCCAAAGGTTTTTGGCCTCCCCCACATGCCTAGACCTGGAACCAGTCCAGGCTAGCGAAATTTTGGACTTTATACATAAAACAAAAATTAAGAAGGCTCCGGGATTGGATTTAATTTCAAACCGCATCCTTAAAAACCTCCCTCTTAAATTTATTTTCCTGTTTACGCTGCTCTTTAACTTTTTAATGGAGAACTGCTACTTTCCTAAGGCTTGGAAGATCGCCGTGGTGGTCCCCATTCTCAAGTCTGATTCTGATGATACGAAACCTCAAAATTATCGCCCCAGATCGTTACTCAGTTCGCTGAGCAAAGCATATGAATGTGTTATTTTGAATCGCCTGGACCAGTTCTGCAATTCCAGGAATATTGTTATTCCGGAGCAGCATGGTTTTGTTCCCAAGTGCTCTACAGTAACGCAGTTACTTAGAGTTACCGAGACGGTCCAGCAAGGCGTTTCCAATAACAAGGCCACGGGTATGCTTTTTATCGATATTGCCAAAGCCTTTGATAAAATTTGGCACGATGGGCTTATTTCCAAGATGATGCGACTTGGAATTTCGGACCAACTTATCAAAATTATTCACTCGTTCCTGGACTCTCGTAGTTTTCGGGTTCGAGTCGAAAATGCAGTCTCCTCCCCCCGTCCAATCTTTAGTGGAGTCCCCAGGGATTGATTTTAAGTCCAAGAATTTTTTCTTTGTACGTAAATGACATCCCGAAGGCTTCCAACATTCATTTAGCAATTTATGCTGATGACACTGCTATTATGTCCCAAGACATCTGCAATCGGAAAATTATTGCAAGATTGCAGAGATACATTTCTCGTTCACAGCTCTGGCTCATTGACTGGAAAATTAAAGTTAATGCATCCAAAAGCGCTTGCCTCCTCTTTACGAAACAACGGTGTATTGGCAATTTGCCAGCAGTCACCATTTTTGATCAACCCGTCCCCTGGGTTACTGAATATGAGTACCTAGGGTTAGTTCTAGACGCTAAATTAACTTTTGCCCACCACATCCGAAAAGCACATCAAAAGGCTATCGAAATGAGCAGATTGCTCACTCGCTTGATTTCTCGTAAGAGCAAGCTGGCGATCAGGCACAAAATTTTGCTCTACAAGTCGATCTTAAGACCGATCAAGTTGTATGCGTCGCCTATTTGGGCGTCTGCGGTAACCACCCATCTGAAACGACTGTACGTCTTTCAAAATATCCACCTTAGGAAAATGATTAATGCTCCCTGGTTTGTCCGGAACGAAGTCTTGCATAAAGATCTAAATATTGAACCAATTCTAGAGTTCATTAAAAAACAATCATTTAATTTCTTTAATAGGATCCCTCAAATACCTAATGCACTGCTTCAACAACTCCCCGCGTATGATGCGTCAATCGCATCATCGCAAAAAAGACCAAGAGAAGCTCTCGGACACTCTTATATTCATTTCCCAGTCTTAAAAAGACTGAGAGCGCATTGAAGCAATTCATTAGTGATATTCTGCTTAATTTTTAAATTCAGGACTTTACATCGATAAGTGGCAATGTCCCATGGTCAAAATGGATCTCGCGTAACACTGTCGATCACTTTCAAAAATTTTAAAATTTCGAAATCTTAGTGATTTAAGCTCTTAAAAGTTTGTTTACACTTAATTTTCCATTTTCCTTAGAACCAATTTTAACCACCAGGCGTCGCTAGTGGCGCATAGCTCAATTCATGTTAATTCTTTTTTTTTTTCAAACTCAATCTTCTCGCGTTTAAATTTTCCCTCAAACTTTTAAATTGCCTTTTTCTTTAAATTGGTTTCGGTACGGCATTTCTATTTATTTCATTTTAATTTTAACTTTTTTTTTATCTAGTTACAACCTCTCAAAAACCCGCGGACGACAGCTTTCTCGAAGTCGTTTTCGCCTTCGAACTGAAGTCCCACCCCCTAACGCTCTCTCCGCCCATTGCTATATACGCTTCTTAGCTTACTGGCTACAGCGTCCAATGGCAATGCGCTTTAGTAACTTTACTTTCCAACTTTGTTTCGGCAATTCCTCACTCTGCCGAGCGCCCAGGCGCTTGTTGCCTTGATCACAATTATTATAGTTGATTACAATTAAGCTAAAATTTTATTAAATGATGTACTTTAAATTTTTAATAGTAATTCTGATGAGAGGGTATGTTTTTAATTTTAAAACAGGTACCTCGTAATTTTAGCCGTTACCGTTACCGTTACCGTTACCGTATATGAATTATGATGATCTTGAGAAATAATAAAGTCATTTATGCATCTAAACGAATGAAAATTATTATTATTTGTGTAGTTCTGTTATTTATAAAAATGCAAATACTCGTAGATATAGCTGAACTATTAATAGTTGGGGCATCTTGCGGTATACCTATAATTTGCTCATATTTTTATCATTAAAGTTAATATAATTTTCTTCAAGTTCTAACTTAGAAAGAAAAAAAAATTTCATAAGAAAATGAGTTTATTAATATTATAACTCTTAAATATAAAATACTATCTATACTAATAGTATTAAACATATCTTCAAATTAGAAACTGTGGACAGAATTCTTCATTTGATGTGTGTGTGTGTTTCCGGCAATGTTTGAAATCCGGTATTCTATAGATTCTATAGAATTCCTAAGCATTGTATATAATGCCTAAAACTTGCCAATAATGTATGAAACAATTCATATTTCACACATTTCCTAGACATTCTATATAATGCCAAATGAAAAACTGGCAAAGTATGAAATACATCTCCGATTCCTTTCGAATATCATGTGGCAAGGCACGTGACTTTTAATGCATGCCTCAGGCTTAGAATTTGTCAGTTTAACTTTGAAGTTTGTTCGTAATGTCAAAATACGCAATTTTACTTAAATTTTTTCCAACAAAAGTTAATTTTTTTACTGTGCTCCATGAAAATGGAAGAGCAAGCTATAGTTTTGGAGAAGGAGTCATGATCTATAGACCACGATTTGACGATGAACTTTACAAAATTCGAGTAAATTCTGGAGACAAAAAAACAAAAACTACTTACCAGAAGTTAATAAATGATACACAAAAAGCCGAAATGACTACTAAGAGGGAACCCATTGACTATTGGTTGCTGAATCGCTCAATGATGTGATGATTGTAGAAAACAAAAGTAAACTCATTTATCCTGTTAAAGAAGGTGTCTGTACTGTACAGTATTACGCCACGGACAGTTATTTCATGTAGTTCATGAAACTCTTTTGACTATTGGAAACGGAGGACATGATAGAATGTTGAAAGAACATTCAACCAAATACAAAACCGTTACACGTCATGATATTGAGTTGTACATCCACCTTATGCACCTTGCTAGAAAAAACAGAAATGTATTAAAAAAGGATATTGTTGTGAAACGTATGATTTTTTTCGAATTTAATTCTTGTCAGGTAGATATTATTGAATTTCGTTCTCAGCCAGATAGAGAATACAAATTTATTGTGGTAGACCAAGATCATCTCCCAAAATGTGTGATTCTTAAATCTCTAACGTCAAAAAGAGGTGAAGTAGCCTATGACCTAGTAGACATATTCTCGTTGCTTGGAACGTCATCTATTACAGTCTGACAATGGTAGGGAATTCGTTGTAATTCAAAATGTCATTCAAGACTACCCTATTTCAACAAGTAGGTTAATTTTAGTTTCTTATTTTTTATGTGAACAATTTGTTTCCCTTAATCAGAAAGCATAAATTTTGTTTGGAACAACTTTCATTTTTCCTTACGTATTTTGAATAAATTTCTTAAAAGCATTTTCATTATTTTTTCAGAATAACATTCATATTTTTGAGGAATTTATATAATAGTCATATCATGATCTTTTTTCATACTTTGACTAAATAGCATTTGTCATTCTATAGAATGCCTAGGTATTATATGCAGTGAATAGGGAATGTAATAATTCTTATATTTCATACATTGCCTAAAATACCATGCATTTATATACAAAGCTTACGTATTCTATAGAAAGCTGGCTTTTCACATATTGCCGGTAACATGTGTGTGTGTAATAACAGTTGCAACGAAGTGAATAGATTTCACTTCATTGCGACTGTTTGTTCGCGCAACTGACGGTTCGCTTATCTACGACTACCGGATCGCATTCTCGCACGACACTACACTTTATTACAAAAAAAAAAAGAAAAGATAAAACTCGTGAAAAAGATGGGATTACATTCCCCCCCACATTAATTGTAAGAGAAGCAAAATGTTAAACAAAAAAATATCGAGTTTAAATTATTATTTAGAATTGCAATTACAAATGTCATTGCTTTACTTAAAAAATTTCCTTTAAAATATTCGAAAATTGTATCCTTAGATCGTGTAGTTAAAACAAGCTTGATTTAAAGAGAAAAAATTCTGTACATGTATTTTAAATTATACAGCTTTTAGAATTAAACAAAAGAGGTTTAAAACTCAGAACTCGATAATGAAGAAAATTCTAAATTTTTGATTATTTTATAACTTATTGATATCATATGAATTATTATTATAGTACTTCGCAGTATACTTTTAAAATTCTACAATACATATTTATTGATCAGTTATTATTATTGATCTTACCAAAATCAATAATTAAATATTTACTCTTAATAAAATTCTCTATGACACATATTCTAAATTTAAAAAATGCAAAGCAAAATTTATTCCGGTACTAAAAGATGCTCTTTTACTCATTTTATAGTACTCATTTCATCCAAACATATTCTATTTGTGATTTTTCATAGTATGAAAATATTTTTTTTTAAAAAAAAAGTAGGAACAAATTGACTACGGCAATTTTGATTTCTCGGCCATCACATGATCCGACACAGTACTATTTAATGGATTTAGAATATGTGACTCATGTAGTCTAAAAATGCAGCCTGAACCACTATTACAATATGAAGTAAGAAAAATTTTAATATAAATTATTATAATTATGCCAAAAACTAGCTTTTTTTATTCCATGCTACAAAATTATTTTTATCTTTAAAAACCTTTCTTTTGTTAAAACATTTACAAGTTAATTTTAAACAAATCCATAAAATCTGAATACGTTATTTAAATACATATTATTTTATATAATTATTATACATTTAAAAATTTTCTAAATATTGTATAACATATTAAACATTTGAATATTATTGCCAAAGAGAATATTTCAATTATTTTGAAAATATATTCATGCATTAATATCTGTTTATAATACACTAAAGAAAGTTAGTTGTGTTTATAACATTACCATATTATATTTTGTAAGAATAATCGTTTTATTAGAGCAATACAGATACTATTATAAAATAATTTAATACTGTCCAAGACAATGATTTATAAAATTTTTAGAGCATTGATTCTACATCAAGCAAAAAGTAATAATTTTTTTTTAAAAAAAAAAACTATCATTACTTAAAATAAACTAGTACGATAAGAAATAAACCACGTAATAAAATTAAATATTTGCCCTTTATTTTAGCTTGCTCAAAATCAATAACTTTATTCAAGATAAATGGATCTAGTAACTGCATTTTGAAACTTTATTATTCCTTTTAAACGTTCGGAGTTAAATTTTACAACTTCTTATCTCGAGTCACAAAAAGTTTGTTCAGCAGACGATAATCCGTTGTTTGGCAAAGCGAGAGAGAGAGCTCTAAATTTTCAATTCTTCATTCCAGAGAGTACATATATATTCACAGTACACACTCTCGTTCAATTTTGATAAAACTACTTTGTCGAAATTTTTAATCTTAAAACCGTAATATTCAGGGTTGTAAAACTTGAAAGAGAAACCAATTAAATATTTGATGAGAGTCTACTGCAGCAAAACTTGAAAAGTGTTTGCTCAACATGGCGTATAAATGTTAATTAGTTGCAGGTGTAGAATGAAGAAGCATTTAGAGCGCTCCTGTGTAAGGAGTTGGGACTTTTATTTCGATAAATATTTGTGTAATGACCTCGAAGTTGTTAAAAAATTCACTGACATTAGCATACTTGGAATGTTAGTTTATTACTTGATGTTGATAATTACATGAGATGAAAGTAATGGTGTGTTTAGAATTTGAATAGAGAAGTGCATGCATTTTCACACTCTTTTAAAGATGAAATCTTAAATTTTGTCGTAAGGTTTAAGGAAACCGGGACGCATTTTTATCTTGCTTGTTTATTATTCAACCGTATGATATGCATATAGAAACGGGTATGGGAATGTTTACGCGTCTTTGAAATTTGTTACGCACAAGTGTAAAATGTAAGCCTAAATCTTCATTTTAATTATTTATGATTTTTAATTGTCTGTGTTTAGGTAAGGCATATTGATTTTGTGAAATTTTGGAGTGCATTAAGTGCATTTTATTCTGCTTCTATCATGACCGTATACTAGTATGTATTTAATAATTTTGATTAAAGTTTATAAAGTATGAATTTTGTTGGAATCTTTTTTTATATATATACAAAGAAACTGATAATTTTTCAGCGAAAATAAAGTGGTAGTTTCAGTCGATATTAAAATTAACAAGAATTTACTATTTATTAATATACAACTTACAAGAATCACAAGATCTATCGGCGGCGGACGTCACAATTTTGATTCCTGGTCAAATGACGAGAGCGTCTTCTTAACTTGAAATCCACACTTCCAAACTTCCCCATCATCCCAACTTGAGGAGACTTTGAACCGCGACAGATTTAACTCTCTAAAACTCCTCTACATACTGAGTCTTCAGGATAATCGGACTGGAACCAACGACTCAATCAAACAACATTGGCCATGAGCTAGTGACCATGAATGCAGCAAAAATTGATGTTGTACTAGAATAAGAGTTCTAAACTTCTTTTTGTTCCACGGAACCCTCAAGGGTACAAGGAAAGTATAAGACAGTATTTAAGACCCCTTGACTTTGTGACACATATCTTTTGCAACATTATTAGTAGAACTTAGATTTTTTGATTGCCTAATAATATTTTAATCATTCTAAAGAATTTTAAGAGTTATTTTCGAATCAATAACATTTTTATCGTCTTAGTTAAATAGGGGCATCATTTTCGAAACATATTTGCATTAAGGTATGATTTTAAAACACGGTTCCAAATTTTTTATGCTTCTATAAAGGATGCCTATGCACGTAGTGAACTAAATATATTTTTGCTACTAAATGTTAAGAAATAATATTTTAATATGAAAAAAAAGAAGAAAAAAGTAAAATTTCCGAAATTACGAAGTTCCATTTTTTTTTTATCAAATTAGATATACAGTAATATCATAATTTTTGTACATCGTTTTATTTATGTGGAATAAGATATTTTGTTTAAAAAATATACTTTAAAAAATGGTTACTGAATGCAATGATAGATCTGTTTATCCAATGCCTCTAATTGATTTCCTGATCGATTCACATCTCTCCTATTTATAGCCGATCTGGTCAGACATGAGGTCATAGGGAAAATTTAAGAAAAGTCCGCAATTGTCCTCCAAGTCGAAATATCAACTTGGTTCTAGCATTTTCCTGAAACATATTTGTGTCACTAAAGTCGGCAAGTTTCTCGCCGTCGCCAAGGATAAGGGTTCATCGCTTTCCTTGGCTGACTGATGAAATCTCTGTAAATGTCTCTTTTACTTTATAAAAGAATCATTGCAGGGAAATTTCATCTCGGATTTGGAACAATATATTGTTTGAAATAGTTACCTTTCATCTCGAAAATACGCCGATCGAACACGGGTCCCTTTAACCACTAGATAAAGAACAGCAGTGCTAAAAATATATGGGAATACATGAGGATGGCTTGTAATGACCTGGTTTCCTTTTTAATAAAGAGGCATAATCAGTCAATAAAAAGATCAATTCCAGTTTATTCGATCTTCAATAATTGATATCAGGATAGTTTTAATAACATGAAGATTTACTTAATCGTGTCCTTAATCAAAGATTATAACTCAAAATTCAACTTATCTAAATTACATCAAGTCGCATATTTCCCTGAACTGGATTCTATTCCAACAGACTTCATGTCTCAGGATCCGAAACACTAATACACTCTTAGAATATCGCCTCACACTTTTTTACACCCATACAGTGTACTCATTAATTCCTCTATCTCCTATCACATCTCCCTATATATTACATCTATATCTCATTCACTACATTTTTATATCATAATGTTACTTTGCGGGAGTCACGGTTCTTTCATAAAGCAAAGCTCTCAATTCAAATAACTTATTAAGTCATCTCCAAAATTAAATAAAAAGAAACGCGCTTGAGAACACGTGACAGACTTTTAAATTTAGGCTTCAGTCACGCAAATAAAAATACGAGTATTTAATTCAAAACGGGCTTTAAACACGACTCCGATTGCAAGATTACTTAATAGGGAACATACCATAATAATTTTTGTTAATATTTCTTTTGAAGAGTAGTGCCTTATTTTTAACTTTTCCTAAAAATGTTATTTCTGTCGCTTTTTTTGATGGTGAAATTAAGGTCATCTTCCTATAACTATACAAAATAAGACATAAACTCGGAACACTCTTTTAGATTTAAAAAAGCTCCAACATTTTCAATACATTTTGTCTTCATTATTCTATAGAAAGCAATATATTTTAAATTTCGTTGTACAATTCATTTCGGTTTCAACCAATCCATTTTTGATTGTATAAAATAGTTATGTTCCTCGGTTCGTCTTCTATATTGTGAGGCTAAAGTGGTATTTAACTTAACAATTTTAAATAGGAAGCATTTTGCTAAGCTTTATTTTTAAAAAAAATCAGAAATCTGTGATAAATTAGATATTCATTACTTTGCTCTGACACAATAATAATATAACACATTGTAATAGGATCTCACAAACATTTTCTTTAATTAAACTCTGGAGCTACTTTAATAAATTATTTTCAATTGAAAACCTCGCCTTGTGAATGAGACGTAATACAAATAAGAGCTATTTACTACTTACGAAGTGTAGTGGATAGAATGGAGGCGATGAGGAATTAGAGGGATTCAAAAGAACACTGTATTGGTTCGAGCAAAAAAAAAAACTGAGTGTGTATATTTGACTCGGATACCGCCACTAGAAGCCTGCTTAAATCGGATCCATTTGTTTAAACTCAACTGTTTAGAGTTATTAAAATAAATATAATTCTTCATTATGATTATAAATGATTATTAATTATTTATTTATTTTGCTATTGATTACTTAAAGCTTTGAATACAGCGGTTAAAGATTTGTTGCTGATAATTAATCCATAAATAACTAATCTCAGCAAGGGTAATTCATTACGACGTAAATTTATAATGTTAAGATACTTTTATTAAATTAAAAATTACCAAATATTAACTGTCAAATCTTTGTTCTACAGTATTATTTTTTGCAGTAAAATCTCTTAGTTATTACTCAGATATATATTGGTAAATCTAAACTTCTAAATATGATCGGAAATGACAAAAAGGAGCTTCATTTGCAGTTGAAATAATAATTAAAAAGACAAATATAAATAACATACAATTTATTTATTTTAAAATTTGATTCTCATTCTTAAGATACCTTTATTAAATTAAAGATTACCAAATATTAGTTGTTAAAAAACTGTTCTAAAATATGATTTTTTTGTGGTAAAATCTACTAATCATTACTCAGATAAACGTTTGAGAATCTAAACTTACAAATGTGATTTGAAATAATAAAAATTATCTTTATTTGCAGTTGAAATCCTAATTAAAAAAAACAGCAATAAATAATATACATTTTATCAGTTTTAAAATTTGATTCATTAAGAAGTATATTGAGAATTTTAATTTCTATCAAAAACCGGCATTTAGCTTAGTTTAAAAGCTATGCAAAAATAGTATAAGCATAATAGTGTAGAGAATAATCGCTACTAAATTAAACGTACATTTGGATATATATTGAAAGATTTCCCTTCTAATATGAAATTTATATTTATACTAAATTAAAATTCATTTTCAACATAAATTTACATAAAATTAATTGGATGAAATTATGTTTCAGGATTAAAATTCGTTTTCAATTTAAGATGTTAAAAAAACCGATATCCGCAAGTGTTTTGCATTTAGTATTTTCGTATTATTATGCTCTTAAAAACCTGAAGCTAATGACCGTGTGTTCCGCTGTGTGACTGATCAACAGACATAATGGTTACAACAGTTAGGAACGATAAAATATTAAAAAGGTATCGTAAATTTACTTTCTTTACATTTTAAATCTTATAGAAAAACTAACAGTAATATCTTTTTTTTTCACAGACCATTTCCAAATAAATTGAAAATGCTTTTAAAAACAATTTATCCACAGTATTTTAAAATTGAATTTCTCCTTTTTCAAAGTAAATTCGAATTATATTATATATTAATTTAAAATTAATACATGTTACAAACATTATAAGCATTAGAAAATCTACTTTAAAGAATTGCATGTCCAAAATTAATAATTGGTTAGGTCTTATAATTTCGAATCTAATCGTCCTACTTTAGAATGGGTTTTAATAATATCGAGGAAATCCAGATTACAACTATATAAATAAGCAACTTTATAATTGATTGATTAACGTCGCGATAGCAGCAACACGAGGGCTATTGGCGACGAACCACGTAATTTGGAGCCTCGGTCAAGACACGAGGACGACACTGGAGCTAGCCCCTCACTCTCCTAACTTCCACACCATGCCAACGGGAGGACTTTGAGCCTTGTCAGATTTAACGTGCATCATCCCTTGCTATACAGCGGGTCTTTAGTCGCATCAAGGCTCGAACCTATGACTCTGCGAAAACCGCCCCCCTCAACTCCGCGACCACGTCACTATGCTATCGCGGCCATTAGCAACTTCATAATCGGTTTCAGTTGTTTCTTCTTTGGATTTCTTAGATTCTGACATTTCTACAGATTTTTTTTTCTCTCTCATCTTACTTGAAATATTTGCTATGACTTGAATGACTGTATAAAGAAATCTGGTAAGAAATGGATCTCTTACAAAGGAGTATTTCTTCAGCGTTCGAAAATTCGATATTCTTTAGGAATGTTGAAAGGATATTTTCGTTAAATTATTGGTTTTTGAAAGCATAGCCTTAATAAATGTCGGCTTAGGTTATATATATATACTAGCTGATACCCGCCCGCTTCGCTGGGCAGACGATAATATTATATTTTGGAACCTATACATAAAATATCAAGAAAATTGGAGCATTGAAACGACCTTTGTGTTCTCTAGATGGTTTTTTATCTGCATTAATTATAACCTTGAACTCCTTTTGGTCTTTAGGAACTGAATCAACAGCAGCTTTGAAATCGTGAATATACCTGTTATGTTCATGTAGTAGCTCCTTTTGTAATTGGCTAATTCTGGGTTAACACCTGGGGAAATACCACAATGAATGTTTCTTTCACATTCATCATCACAGAGAAAGTAAAACTGAAGAAAAGAAGGTTGTTGAGGAGGCTCAGCCAATAGGCTACCTATCCTGTGGTATACCTGGCCCTGAACTTTAAATGTTGGCATAAAATTTCCTTCCTTCAATTCTTTTGCTCCGAATGACGTCATCTGAAAACATACATTATACTTGCGAATTGTAGAAAGAAAATGTTCTGAAAGCTGATCCTTATGGCTAAGAAGACTATTCAAAGGTTCAGGGAAGGATCTAATAACAGGAAGCAGGACTTGACCACCACTCCAGCACATTCCTGGAGGTTCTTCTATCCTTTTAAAGCACGGCACCTCGAACAGGGCAAACGTTTTCCGATACTAACAATTTTATCATTTGAATAGTCAATATATGTTTCATATTTAAAACCAGACAAATTTTTGGAAGTCCATGGCGCTAAATTAACTTTTGATCTTTTATCATTGTATTTAATTACAGCTGCCTGATTCACGTGGGGGGTATTAGAAAAGTATTTTCTTACGCTCTATGTACTTCAGGATGGCATTTAGTATATTTTGAAGCAGCTTCTCTATGTTCTTCAGGATGACTTTGAATATATTTTGTAGCAGCTGGTCTTACTTATTTATATCTAATTGAATTTGTGAATCTTTTTCTTCATTTCTTTTACCTTTATTTAGTTGAAGAGATATTACATCATTAATAATTGATTCCCTTGAACTTGAAAAATCAATGTTAGATATTGATTGAGTCTTTGAAACTAACACAGACACATTTTCTTGGGTCTGAAACATTAAAGATGACACATTTTCTTCATTTTGTTTCACATTATCATAACCAGGATTAACTTTACTTCTATTTGTTAATCCAACTATTTAAATAAAACATCAAAATGACAACTATTACAGTTTCCCGTAAAACGTAATATTTTTTCCCCCTGAATTGTTTCCCCAACAGAAGCTATAAGGCAGCCACCTTGATAAACTTCGAACTGATAGGGAAATAGCTCTGCCGCCGCCATAATTTAGCAAATAGATCCATACGTGTTTGGTTTACACATTTCGGTAAAATATAAATCGTTAGTATTATAAGGGGCGCCAGATAGCATTTGAGTGTAGCATTTAAACCGATCCCAGTTGTCAAACACGTGAGAAACAATAATATTTCTCATTTTATACGCCATCGATATGTCACCGAACACCAGCAAAGACAGAGACGAAAATAAACATGCTCCGTCACCAAGAATTTTAAAAACTTTGAAAGGAGTAGGTATTCCATCGATCCAAATATATTCAACATCCATTATTAAGAACTATAACTGAAAAGTAAATATGAAAAATCAATTTTTATTAACCTACAATGAAATACTTTTCAAGTTAAAAAATATAACCGAAATTAACTTTTTTAAATCAAATTATTTTAAAATTCAACAAAAAATACTAACAAAAAAATGAAGTATAATAAAAAAATTTTAGCAAAAAGTCACCCGTATTACGTGATCCTTTTTGCAAAAGGATAACTCTTACGGTAGCAGCATATCTGGAACTGCAATTGAATAGACAGAATAGCTCTTAAAAATCATAGCATTAAAAATAATTCTGTATTCTGAAAACAATAAAATATCCAGCCATTTTAATAAATGAAAAATGTTTATTTCCTAGAAAACAAAAACTAAAAATTACCAAAATACAGAAACAAAACTTTTGCATGATATTTACATTAGGTTACAGTTAATGCGTACATCGCAATAAATATTTTGACAGCTACTTATTTTTTTTTTTTATCAATGACATGAATAACATACCGTTATTATTCATTTGTTAAAAGCCAACTTCAATAACTTGGTTAGGTTGCGTTTAGATTTACAAATGTAGTTTATCAATCATTATTAATAATAAAATACTTTTCTCATAAATTTAAAACTTATGCTTAGGTTCCACAACAATAAAAATTATCGTTTGCTCAGCAAAACCGAAATCAGCTGGCGAGCGAAATCAGCTGAGGTTACCATAGTATAGCTTTTTAAAATTCACAATGCAAGGTCATTGAAATGCTTCTACTTGGCGGTGGAAGATATTTGGTGATATTTTGCAAAAAAGAGCCTCTTCTCCAAAATCTTGCCAATCATCCATCAGCGCTTCAATATTAAATTATTTGGTATTTTTCCATTTCGCACGCGCAAATCTTGCAAGTAAACTTAATTGGTAGCGATACACAGTATACATTTAAAAAAATATATTCCGTTTGGCGTTGGTCATGTAATTTTTGGCGATAAAGTCGCCAAAATGACATAACCGATGGGTAAGAAAAGATTAACCGATGATAACTACATTTTGGTTAAGAATTCCATAAAATCCGTTCTTAGTGAGCGTCTACATTGCAAAATGAGTAACTGTACCAAATTTCAAGTCAATCGGTTGTATAGTCTTAGAGATATCGTGATGAGTCAGTCAGTGGTATTTCGCTTATATATATATAGATATATATATATATATAAGTATATTCTCTAAATACCTCTCCATAAATACTTATTTCGGAAATGCAGTAAAATGAAATTGGATTTGAAAAAATGGATTTGCATAAGAATTCTTAATTTTCAGCATTATGAATTCCAGCAGTTCAAACACTTAATATTGTTTGGAAACAGGATGAATTTGTTTCCAAAAGTTCGGAATACAAAACCTATGAATTAGCCAAACAAAATAATGTGTTATAATTTTGCATTTTATTAAAATAATCCTATTTTTTTTTTTTTTTAAAAAAAAAAAAAGCTTTTTATTGGCATTTTACACAGAAAACTTTTTTTTTTATGTATTGTCTTGCATTATCACCAGCAATTTAACACAACGTTTCTCTCATGAGGATTTCATTTCCTTTCAAAATAATTGGCATTTCTCATCATTCTAATTCCAGAACCATTTTATTTCTACCAAAATTCTCCCACATCATCCCAGCCAATCAACAGCGTCTCATTCTCTTCGCTTCAGTTCTCTTTTCAAATCATCTACGGCGTACGCCAATTAATCGAGGGGCCTAATTAAGTCTCGACAAATCGTCCTTTGAATAACATTATGAAGGATAACCCTTACCCTAATCGTAACTGTGACGGAGGTTTTACTCGTAATTTAATAATGAAGGCACGCTCGTTGTGTTTGGGTCGATAATTAAAATTACCCTATTGGAACGAGGACAAATGCGTTGTGGCAAGATCTCATCTTCAAAACGAACGAGATTTGTCAAGTATCAATATCGTTTGGTGAAGGAGAACGCGTGGCATTTGAAGCCTGTGTCAAGCGGTATTTTCATTTTCCCGTATTCGTTGACATGTTGGATGTTTTGGAAGTTTCCAGTTTGAAAATGAATTTCCTTGTTGATCGAATTTATATGACGTGAGTTTGAGACGAACAAAAGATGGGGATGTTAATTCAATTTGTTTAAAGAATCATTTCTAACTAAAGAAGGAAAGCCATCATGTTTACGTGGTTCAATTATACTTCATATTTGCTGACGAAAATTTTAAAAATATATTTTAGATTGCATATCCGATCTGCTCGATTCCTTTTGTATTATTCATCACTTCGACAAACGAATATTTTGTTTTAGAATAATTCTTATGCTTTTCATGATGCAGAACTTGAATTTAAAATCACTCTTTCATCAGAGTCCAATGTTTTCCTAAGCGAAATGAATCATAAACTTTTTTTTTCATTTCAACAGCTAATTGCCGCATAATATATACACCATATTCTAAAAATTCATTTTGTACTTTTATTACAAAAATAACGATACTATATTTTTCATAATATGTATAACAGTGCATGTAAATTGCGTATGCACGCATATATTTATGCCATAAAATTCGCTTCAAATATTTTGATTCTAAAATACTTCAGACATACTGAAGATCTTATTTTATCATTTTTTTAGTATTTATGAATTTAATTTGTAATATTTCGTGTAACTTTCCCCCTTCGCTATTAAGATTCTGAACCATTGAGACGCAATCAGTCAAAAAACAGTCTGTCAAGCAAAAAAATATATTTATCTATCTAAGAATAAATCTAAGCAAAGACTTTTGATATTTCTCCTTACCTCAGTAACAGAAAAATTGGATCCGACTCAGGAATATCTTTAGAAGCTCCTTTTTTACTTTCTAATTGAAATCCTAATTCTAATTGAGATTTCTACTTATCTCAATAACAGTCAAACTGTATTCGACTCAAGAATATCCTAGAGCTAAGCTATTTTTACTTTCTAACTGAAAACCTAATTCTAATGGAAATTTCTACTTACCCCAACAGCAGCAAAACTAGATCCGACCTAGGAATGTACTTAGAAGCTCCTTTTTACTTTATAATTGAAATTCTAATTATATTTGAAATTTTCATTTATCTCAACAACAATAAAACTGGATCCGACTAGCGAAAGTACTTGGAAGCTCATTTTTATTTTCTAATAGAAATTCTAACTCTAATTGAATTTTCTACTTATCTCAACAACAGCAAAACTAGACCCTAAGAAGGAATGTACTTAGAAGCTCCTTTTTTACTTTTTGATTGAAATTCTAATTCTAATTGAAATTTCTACTTATCTCAATAATAGAAAAATTTGATCTAACTCAGAAATATCTTTAGAAGCTCACTTTTACTTCTCGCACTAAAAATTTGTGCTCAACGCATTCAATGCTTTTTCCTGTCGATAATCACACTGATGCTTCTAGTCTAAGGTGATCAGACATCCCGCTTTTAGCGGGACAGCCCCGATATTTAGAAGAAAGAATGCACGACAAGCTAGGGAACGGCGGGAGAACAGGAAGAGAATATACGGTTTTCGTCTGCCTTATAGCTATTTCACCAGGATATGAGCTTTATGTTATTTATGTAAATTTTATATTAAACTTTAATAATAAAAATAATTGTTAAGAACTGATGATCAGGAACTGATTATCAAAGTTCGCCTTAATCAGTTGCTAGAATACGACCACCATTGTTGGCTTTTTTCGGCATTGGCAGCCATGTAAACATTTTGTAGCTGTAAAATGAAGAGAGAACACTTTGTACACTTCCACAGATTTTATTCTTATGGCGACACGTTCCGCAAGCGATTTAGCATCCTTTGGAACATTGTTGTAAAGGAATTACATCTTATACAAAAATTGGAAACGGAGGGGAATTTTAGAGAGGAGAACTATCAGAGTGTGAGGAGGTTTTTGTTCCTCCACGAAGTAACGCCTTCTCATATTGAGTTTTATAACTATCTCTCATACGATACCCATCGTACAGCGTGCTAGAGCCAGTTAAACAAGTGATATCAACATATCAGCTATTCAGATGATTTAGGTAAGTAATTTATTTAAATACCAAATTTTTAATCAACCCCCCCCCCTCTGTCAATGGTGTCCCTCTATATGAATGTAAAAATCTGGTCACCTTACTCTAGTCCCTCTATCTCTATCCTCATTCCCAACACTTCTTATACAGGAGAGTTAATTTACATAAGCCACAATGTTCGCAATGCGATGGTCTCGATTCAAGTAACGTTATTAAGTTCCCAAGAAGGTTAATTGAAGAGAAAAATACATAAGAACCCTTTGCAACTTGTGTAATTTCTTAATGTCGAATTCATTCGAGACGTAATGTTTCTTTTTTCAATATGATAAATTGAAGAGATCGGGAGATATAAAACAACAGCAATCCCCATCTTTAGAACAACTAAACAACATTAAGGTAGAAAATGGTAAGATTATGCTAATTGCGGTTGAATTATTCGCTAAGCTAGGAATTATTCTAAGTCTGAAGTCATATTCAAAGTGGAATCGTTTCAGAACTGAATAACTGCAATGATAGTTGACGATGCCCTTTGATATAAAGTAATGGAATTCGAAACATTAATTTTTTTATTATATCTGAGAATGCCGTTAAATATAAAACGGGGGGAAAGGCATTTCACTCCAGTCTTTTGCCAGCCTACATTAACAATTTCGGAAAACTAATGCAGATTCACAAGTTACAGTAGAATCGATAAAACACAATTAAATCACGTTTTCAAAATACTTATGTAGGAGTTAACCTCAAATATGGTATTCAAAGAATCTGATATTTCAGAAGCTTAAATTACGACTTAAAAACAATAGAATATAGCTTTATTTTTTCACTGAAAAATTTAATTTTTTGACGTTTGACAGAATCCAGACATTTAAATTAAAATTTTATCTCGTTTGAAAATTAATGAAATAATTATTGACATTGTGTGTGTTTGTTGTTCATTTTTTTCATAACTGATTGGCAATAAAATGCCTTGAGTTTAGAGTGATACAGCTAGCTTTCAGGTTTTCAATTTTAAATATGTTTTATATGCTTAATTAAAAATGACAAATCATTTTGGATTTTCTTATTTTGACAAAAATATTTAAAAGGACATTACAGACAAATAAATATCAATATCAAAGTATTTTAATATTTTCTTACTATTTTTTATTTAAAATGGAAACAAAAAACTTATAAACACGGTAGAAAAAAATATCATGCTATTTATTTCGATATAAATGTAAACTACATTTTAAATACATTAATAAACACATTAGCAATTTACTTTCGATAACAGAAACGAAACGATACAAAGTTTAATTCAAACAAAACACGATAGTTAACTTAATTTACATAAAATAGAATATATATTTTAATTTAAATAAAATACATGTATAATTCAGCTGAAATGAATACGACGTATAATTTTATTCAAGCATTAAATTTAGTATATAATTTATCTTAAAGTTGATCTACAGCAAATGATTTTTTTAAATCGATGGAGCATTTAGTTTGAATGAAATGCATAACTTTCTTTAAATTAAATATTCCGAAAGGTTTTAGTCTGCAATACAATTGGCAGTTTAAATTAAATAAAATGGGATAAATAATTTAGTAACCATGGATAATTTAATATAAATCAAGTGTGATAAGTAATTTAGTTTGAATAAAATACAACAGATTCTCTTATTTAAACAAAATATCATCAATAAATAATCATGAAAAATTCCTCTTTGAAAGCTTATTAATACGATATGTTTTACTTTTTTACCTTATTTTAAACAAAAGGAAAAGGAATCGATGCAAATGTATCATTGATTATTAAAACGATACATAGAAGGCAAACAAATAAAAAAAAATGTCCTTGAAACGCTGTTAAAGTAACAGTACTTACTTACGAAGAAAATTGTTTGAATAAACGTAAAATTTGCCTACTAATGCATATTTTATGATCTTGTGGAACTGCAAAATTTGAAAAACACCCGAGAAAAATTTGTTAATGAATGTTTTTATTGTCAACAGGGTATTTCATATAAATATAGGCAAAAGCTAAGAATTTCCGTAAAACAAAGTAACTCAAAGGAAAATAAATATATTGAGATTTTATAACTTGAATAATATAGAATATAATCTTATCTAAAGAATAGACTATAATTTTGATAATATAGCCCTTACGTAGGAAGCTATGTTAGTTCGAATTCTGAACATTGAAATTTTCTTTAAAAGTCATTTGCAATTTTCACTTTATTGCAATACAAAACGACATCTGTTCAATATAAAATCTCATAAATAATCTATTCTTTGAATAAAACCTTGAGAAACATATATATAAAATTTAAGATTCATTAATGCGTAATATTTTGAGTTATTGTGTTTTGAAATAAAGAATAATGTTCAAAAAAAACTTTGTTCTTAGAGTTCTTACGACCAGAGAAATTCATGATCAAGTATTAGATTAATATTAAGATCATTAAAACATTTGAACTCAGCTTTTAAATATGATAGAAACAAAATTAAAACGGATTCTTAAACATAAGAGATTGACTTTTAATATAAGACCAAAAAATGACCTTTAAAATTGTGTTTTGGAAGTGTTCTGTCATCTTAATGAACATAGATTTTCACTCAGAAGTAAAAGAAATAGAGAGATTATGTTTCCACTTTTTTAACTCTTTAAAATTTCATTTCGTCTTTAATATAAATAACTCACATTGTCTTATTCATTAGATGAATGAAAGAATGACGGTTTAAAAATGAGATGCAATATCGTACATCATTAGAAGCCGTATGGTTTTAGACCCTCATCCGCTTTTGTTGTCCAATCAAAAGACGCGATATGTAACATCTGATAGCTTCTGATATTACTCTTTTTTTTTTTTTTTTTTGTTACTGATATTATTCAAGCTTCAACCAAGTGAAAGCTTGTAATACCTTTCACTTGGTTGAAGCTTGCAAACAGAAGCACATTTTACTCGTGAAATTTTGATCTGCTTCATTTTGTTGATATATGAGCATTACCAATACGTAGAATGCATATTTTATTTGTATCGATAAAATTCTTAAAATATATTAAACATTACGGAGTTCAAGATTATTGTTTCAGGTATTTGAATAAATAATAAAATTGTTTAAATAAAAATTATCAGCTTGTACTCTAGACCAACGATAGAAATGTTTAAAAATAAAGTAGAAAATGAGATGGCTCAGTAAAAATTCCCTCAAAATTTATAAAAAAAGTAATTTAAATATTCGTACTTTCAAATATTTGATTATTAAATCGCATTGAACAAAAAAAAATATAGTTTTAATTTTAAATATTTTAAAAGCTAGGAAATGTACAAAATACAGATATTTTTCCTTTTTTTAAATAATAAAATAATTAATAATTTAATGTGTACAACAGCAGATTATAAAAGCCTGGTTACGATTTCATTCTAATAAAATCCCACAAATCAGAATAATAAAAAAATTAATGCAATAACAATTAAAATTAAACTAAGCAATAGAAAAACTGCAATTATAAAAAAAAAACACAAATTTGGGGGTTAAATCGAATAAAATTAAAATAAGATATTCGAAGAAGCAAAGTAAGAATAAAAAACATACACTACTCAAACAAAAGTGAATGAGTTTTGAATCATTGCTAAAATTGTAAGATCGCACCTGACCTCTGCGAATTGTTTAGTCGGTTTTTTAAAAAAAGTTATTTTCATGAAAAATTACATAAGGAACAAAATTTGTGTAATAAGGAATTTCTAAAATAGCTGTTTCTGGTAAAGCGCTGCAGATATTATTTATTATATGTGGGCATAAATCATATAAGGCATAATATTGTTTGTGGAATTATGGAAATAAACATATTATGCATGGAAATATATATATATGTCAGACGATAATATACATTAATGAAAAGATCAAGTAATTCAATGTTTAAATACAAAAACACACATGTATGTTTTATTTTATTATTTAACCTAAGTTTCCAAGATATAAATCCTTTTTTAGTTTTCTAATGTATTTAATGGTAATGATAAAAATAATTCAGTTGTTCTTATTGATACAGTGACGCAAATATAAAAATTGCCGAATTAACTTTTTGAGATATTTTAAATGAGTTCTACTATTGCATGGAATCATTAAAATTAAAGAGAGATATAAGTACATAAAAAGTACTGCGAAATGATTCGGCTTTTAAATTTAAACAATATTTATTAAAACAAAAAAATTTCATTTTAAAACTTAATGAAGTAAATTTTATTACTAATTTCTTAAATTAAAGGAGAAACGAAATTATTTGCTTACTAGTAAGGTTTGTGAAAAAGGATCAAAATTTCATTAATCGTGCATTACTTATCTCCTTTTGACGGGTTCCGATTTCAAATATTTAAATTAAATTTTCTTAGTAAAATGGGAAAATTAAATGTGAATTTTATTTCAATCACACGGTGGAAATTTCTGTAGCCTAACTTGGTGCTTCTTTGTCAGGACATGAAAAGATTTGGTTTGGGCAAGCAGTGCCATCTAGTGAAATTATTTGGTATCATTCTCATTTTCTTCTATTTCTAAATAAATAACGGTTTGTACGCGTTTAAAATAAAATAACATATTGGTTAGATAATGCTTTTTATTTCGATTTAACATTGGTCAAAAAAAAAAAATCTAAATAAGCTACTAATCAAAGTAGGTCGTCAAACAATACATTTGTAAATAAATAATGAGATTCAAATTTGAATAAGTACTGTTTTATTTATATTAAGTTATCTAATGACAATAATTTACGTAAAAATAATATTAAAATTCTACTAATGATCATATTTTTTTATTTTTGAAATGTTAAGAATATTCGATCTATGAAGGATCGTAAATGACATTTTAATGAAATAAATAATACTTTTTATTTTTCACGTCAGATATCTGAAGATAAAATATTTGACAGAAACCTTTTTTTTTTATAAATATGATGAAAGTTAATTTAATTGATAGTTCTTTTGTAAAGAAATTACAACTGGAAAATTATAAAAGGTGGGAAAATTAAATTATAAAATTAAGAAAAAAAAAATTATTTTCCTATTTACTAAGATTGCATGCAAAAAAATATTACTACTATTCCATATTTTCTGGATATAAATTTTCAACTGCTGTGTTTTTCGATGAATTTTCAATCTCTGAATGAAATGAAATTTGAAAAAAAAAATCATATGAAGGCGATTAAAATAATGTATAAAAAAACCTATTATTATTTTTATAGAAATAATTGCATACTATCCTCGAAATATTTTAATTTGCGGTTTTTTGAAATAATATCAAATCCTTTTTAAAAACTTACATTCTAAAAACCATTTCTCCTTCTGCAGACAAAACATGGTTTTCTGATATTTATCCAGTTGAGACTAATTCTGGGCTAAGATTTTAGAACAATGATTCTTAAACAGGTATATTTTGAAAGTCTTTAGAAGTTACGCTTTTTTTAAACGAGAAAAAGAATCTTATTTAACTTACCAGTAACGTTTAAATTAAATATTCCATTTCCTTTACTGATAGGTTGATTGGTTGACAAGAATTTTTAAAGAACATCATCGGACATATTGGGCCATACACATCGTTTGCTTGTAAATGCATGTGACAAGTTGCAAATAAAAGAAATAAGCAATTTTATATTAGAAATGTTGAATGCGTGTGCCTTCTATACATATTGTTATATAGATTATCGGCTTTTGAATGTAGGAAAGGGCCACGCAATTAATACGGAGTTTCTTACGGTGTAATTCTGATTTTTTTTTTAATGTTCTCTTATAAATATAATAGATTTCCTTTAAACATGAAACAGTGAGCACACACATATCAAAATATGAAGTTCGTAGAATTACAGCAAAGTCGTTCAATAAATGTAATCAATAATAAAATCTGTGAACACGAACACTGCCTTTAGACACAAAGACAATCATATATATTCTACCAAAATTTATTTTAGAAGATTCTCGACTTGTGCCGGGGAATCTAGTTTTGTCTCCAAATTTCATGACTTGATGACATTTGGCGATTACATTTGCTGTCAAGGTCAGCCCTACCTATTCAGCATTACCAACTCGCGTATTTTAATTTTGACAATTTCGTGCCCAGTTAGCATCGATTTTTTTTGTAAATATATCACAGCCATATAAGAAGGGGGAAAAATGTTTTAAAATGGTACTTTACTTATTTGTAATCTATTCCATTATAAGACCATACGAAAAAATTCGTATACCTTCTAAAATCAGAAATAATGCGCTTAAAGCTATTTTTATAAGAGTTTTTGCATACTAATATCGTAGCATGCAATTTTTGATTAGATTCAGTTGCAAGACACTTAAAATTTAATAAAGAAAATGAACTGTTTCAGTTCTAATAGAATTATAGAAAGTGGAAAATAAGCAATGCGATAAATCATTCCTTTGTCAAATTCTCCAAAACAACTTTCTACAGCATCTCAAAACGTCGTGTTCAATGAAAATCTGATTAATATTACAATCACCAAGATTTTTTGAAGTATTCTAATATTGTTTGGTATCTGAGCGTGTTGATATCTTTATATGATTTGTGTGTGTGTGTGTGACTCGAAAAGAATAAATATTTTAATTAATATCTATTGATTTAAAATTGCCTTTTTGGTTTCGATATAGTCTCATTCGCTTTCAATATTCCTAGTGTGTGTTCTCTTACCAAGTGGAATAAGAATTCAGTTCTGTAGGAATGGACATTTCATTTATTTTGGTAAACATTTCATTTTGGTTTTCTAGGTTTTCGAGTGAAAGTTACACAGATTTGAATCAGAATTTATGTTCTTTCTGACTCGATATCAATGAAAAATGAAGAAAGTTTCCGTCTTTTTTTTTTCTTTTTAAAACTGTTACTATGCTCGTAGAGATACTTTACGAAAAATAATGCTTCTTGGTAGAAAATCACTTCTGACATGTGTTCATGACATGGGCAAAGACAATAACACAATAAAGTGTCTGAATTGCAGGAAAAAATATTTCGCTAACTCGAATATCCTATTATAACACTAATCTTGTAGTTATATATATATATATATATATATATATATATAACTACAAGATTAGTGTTATAATAGGAATATCTTCATATATTCTATATCTTCATGCATATAATCGTTATTCTAACCTCCATCTTCTTTCTATGACTTACAATCTCCCTTCTATAATAGTTTATTCACTGTTCTTTAATCTAAATGGTATTTCTCTACAATATTTTACTATATTTCAATCTATATAGCACTTCACTATGTGTATTAGTTTACCATACTTAAATCTATGTAATACTTCACTGTAATATTTCACTATACTTCAATCGGTATAGTAATGCGGGTTTATATTATTTATATGTCGAGACTCTTCAATCGAACTATGTCTTAGAAATGTTCAAAAGGCTCATTGAAAGGGGGAAAGGCTTACGAATCCGGTTACAACTAAGTTTAGAAAAAATATCTTTATAGAGGAGAAAACCAATAACATTATAAAAAGCCTGAGTAATAAAAGAAAAAATCGTTTTCCTTTTTTCAAATATTTATTTTAAGCATACTTATTAAAGTGGATTACATTATATAAGAGTGCCCTAGTTGCCTATCGCTAGAGAGCCTGGTTGTTAACTAAAGTAACTAACTAGATTTTGAAAAATCCTTAAAATTTATCAGTAATTTGATATTGCAGCAGTTATAAAAACCATCAACAATTTACAACTTTGCAATTTACAGATTCGTGCGATGTAACTGAAAAGCTATCGAATTATTATCTGTAGTTATCACTGAACTATCTAATTTTGAAGTTTAATTCCATCTACATCAACGCTTATACGCAAAAATCGAGATTTTTAAAATTTCCAACAACAAAAACTGAAAATCTTAAACTTAATACGTACGCAACGCATATACGTTGAATTATCAAGAATAGAACTACCTTTATAGCATTAACATGACTTAATAAGTTTTCTGTTAAGTATTAACATGACTGAATAAGTTTATTGTTAAGTATTAACATGACTGAATAAGTTTCCTGTTAAGTATTAACATGACTGAATAAGTTTCCTGTTAAGTATTAACATGACTTAATAAGTTTCATGTTAAGTATTAACATGAAACTTATAAATGAACTGCATTCATGAAATGTTATTAATGTGCTGAGATAAACACACACGTATTACATTAGTATTCTTAAATGCGGCATTCAATGATTTTATATTTTCTATAATCCGATACCGATGAGGCCTTTCATTTCCGATCATTTTCGTGTGGATTCGGGCATTTGTTGATAAAGACCGAGATTCAAACTTTACCAGTAAGGGTTAAAACGTCGTGGTAAATTTGGTAGAAAATGAGCCAAACGACCCTATCATAGATTTTCCCCGTAAGGAAATTTCAGATTGGATCGAAGTCGAGAGAGAAAAATAACTGTGCCGGTGATTTAAAAAAAACTAACAAACGGATTACGCAAAGTTTATGAACCCACAAGAAGCCCAAGTTCTGGAGTTGAAATAGGGTGAAGAAGAAGAGAAGCTTTGAAAGACGAAGCTTAAGTCTCGAGGAAACTACATTCTGGTGCATTAAATACATTCATAAGATTTGCCGAATCTAATGAAAAGTACAACACTCTGCAGAACTAATAAAATTGTATGTAATTCGCAACGAGTTTTTGAAGAAGGTCCGAAAGCGACACGAAATCAGATACTTTTCTAAACAATAACGCTCGTGCATATTTTTTCTTGTCATGAAATAGTTTATCACAACTAGTTTAAACTCTAATTGTACTGTATTATTAATATCGTCGTTTTGTAATTTTCATCAGTACACAATATTCAATTGTAACAGTGTTAAATGTTTGATTTTAATTTTATAAATGCTAGAATGAGACGAAATGCTTTCACTAATATTTATACTGTCTATATAAATTCAGAATGGTCGTAAACACATTAAATACGTGTTTTAATCGCTTAAATTTTTAATTAAAGTGATATTTATCCCGTTGAAACTATATTGATGCTCGACAATCCAGAACGCACACGGTTTCGAACGTTCCGGTTGCTGTAGTATATTTTAAGTTGATTACATATCGGTATGTGTTGTTTCCTGAGTAATTTTTCTTTATACACTCAGAAAAATAATTCTATAAAAGGACCAATGATCCTAACATTACTAGTTACTAAAGGATGAGTGGATGAATAAGTGATTGTTTATTAATGTCACACACAAAAGCAACACGAGGGCATTGGCGACGGACCTCCTAATTTTGAATCTCGGTCAAGTGATGAAGATGACGCCTGAGCTGGCACCTCCCCCTCCAAACTTCCACACCACACCAATAGGATGACTGACTAGAAGCCTCGATCAGGTTTATTGTGCATCAACTCTGCTACGCGGCGGGTATTTAGTAGTATCTGGAACAATGTCGTCAGAGCTACGCGACCACGACCATTAGGTTACCGTGGCTGAACTACTAAAGGGAATCACGGGACAAAAAAGTCCTTAATATATGCCCTTGCTCCAGAAAGACGTTTTGCTGACCCAAGAGTGGTTACTCAGAATCAAATAATTCAGAATTAGTGGGGCCAACAAAGATTTTAAGAAAACTTCCAAACTAAAGTATCACTAAAGTCAATTGCATTTCTCAAACATAAAGGTATCAAGAGGGGCATATCACAAATACAGTGGCACCTTAGTTAACGATGTTCTTAATTAATGACATACATTTAATGATGATTTGCGGAAAACATAAAATGTCTAGGGTAACAACGCTAGACTTGATTTACGACGTCACGTTGTTTATTTCTCTTCTTTCTTTCTTTTTTTTTTTTTTTTCCTTTCTTTCTTTTTACTTCAGTGCCATTTAGCGAATTGTTGAGAGATTTAAATGATCCTTACACCAGTAGATCACACAGATAGTAGCCGTAAGGAATTAACAGATTACTATTATCATACTTGCGGGAAATAGCGTCTTGGTTAACGGCGACAATTCTAGAACAGATTACCGTCTTTAATCAAGGTACCACTGCTCTAGAGGGTTTTTTTCCAATGAATCAATGCTTATAATTCATAACCTGCTTATCTAAATATCAGTAACTTTACAGACATGATTTTTATGCTACACACATATCTAGATTATTTTTTTTTTTTCAAAATGCAATAACTGAATTTCTTATAATACATCAATGGCGAAACCATCAATTCCTTATAGCAGCCTGTCAGTCAGGCGTGAAAACAAATTTATATTATCGAAGTTAAGAATCTGTTCATTTATTACGACTTTGTCGTCGATACTGTACTGTATTACAGACTATTAATAAAGACGACTTGTTTCCTGGACATCACATTTATTTGCGCACATCTTTTCAAGCATAAATTCAAGACACAACTTGTACAAGAACAATTTTTCAAAGTTCGTTTTACATCGTGGAACAAAAACTCCCTCCTTTTTTTATTTGTTGCCCGTCAATTTTTCTAAAAACAAAAACATGACGTAGTGCAGCTAATGGCATATTTTTATTTCTTTTAAACAAATTTAAATATTTAAATGATATAGCTTGTTAAAGAGTATTAATAAAATATTTTTCAATCACTTTAAGTCGAAATAATTTTCTTTTAAATATTGAATAAATCACAATACTATATGGTTAAAACTCTTAGTTTCTGTATTTCATTTCTTCTTTAAGAATAGACTAACTCTTGTTTCTATAAATAGTCTATTCTTTAAGAACGTAATGGATATAAATATTATATCTAGAATTTAGATTTATATAGACTATAAAGTATCATTAAGAGACGAAGGTAGATCAAATATAGCGAAACTTTTTAAAAGCGGCAGACGATTTTTACACATTTTTTCCCTGCAACCATAACGTTCAGAGTTAAAATAATCGCTTAGCGTCATTTAATTTTTATGCTCTAATTTATTTAGTCATTAGCCACAGAAATTACAAGGTCCGGTACGGAATGGTGAACAGCGAAACTACTTCACTAAAAGCAACGACTCTATTTATTAGCTGTAGGAAACATTATGACTTTTGCATTTTTTTTTTTTGTGTGTGTGTGGATTCACAAGGTGTCGCGCGCGTGTAGGTTTTTTTTTTTTTTTTTTCCATGGTGGACGTACAATTAATGCAATATTTTATTGTAAACTTTTGTAAAAAGCTGAATCAATCTATTGGTTCAAAAAACTTTCCTTTACGCTCCACAACGTTCTGCTTCTCCAGAATAATGCAAGATTCTACAGAATTGAATTAACATGAGAAAAAATAACGAGACATCCTGGATGACACTCGAACACATCTTCCGAATAATCTGGACTTGAAACCTATGGACTGCTATTTGTTTGAACTCCTCAAATGATGTGAGTGATTGCTTATTGACACCGTACTGAGAAGCAGCACGAGGGCTATAGTAATTTTGAACCTCAGTCAAGTGACGAGGACAACATTTGGAATGACACCTCCCTCTCCAAACTTTCACGCCTCGCCACCAGAGGACCAGATTTAACGGACATCAGCCCCGTTACATGGCTGATCTTAACCATTTGAGGGGCGCAATGTTATAATTATATATTTTTAAGAAGATATACGAGCAAGAGAGGTATATTGATTATACAGATAAAAAAATATATATAATTAAAAAAATTAGCAGTCCCCGTTTCGGAGAGGAGAGTGTTTGCACAGTGCAAACATGAACGGGCACAGTTTGCAAACTGTAAACGCAGGTAAAGGTATTTCCACACTGCAAACGGAGCCCCTGAAAGGGTTAAATGGTGAATCCAAGAAGGTGAAAATGGTGAATCGACGAAGACAGCGCGGGTGCAAGTTCGAGACAATGATCACTAGTCTACCTCAGCCACAAAGAAGCATTAGATGGAAAAAAGATTTTCATCGAAAGCAAGACGTAGATAAATTATAGTGCATTTAACTGGCTCTGCACATGTTCGACATCTCTTTATCATACAGAAATCTAAACAATTTACGAAAACTTTGAGAAAAATTTGTAGGTCTTAAAATAAGATACGTATACAAAATTAACGTGAGTGTGATTTTGGTAGGTAACATATCGGAAAATATTTTTTAAAAAGTCTCATTTATGTTTGATTCACCTTCGAAAAATAAATGTAGAAGGCAGATATATACTTATGTGACAGAATCATCTCTACAAAAATGAAGAATAAAGAGTTCCAAATACCTTAATTCACAGTCAATAAAACTATTGTGATCTCTAGAACGAACGAACGAGGACACGAGACAGAATTTTAGATTACGTTTATACTTTCTTACAATATTTACCTTGAATGTTTATTTTTGCTATTTCTGATGTCCTCCATTGTAACAGTAGTTTTTTCAATTGTTTTAGAATCATGAAGATATATTATGATTCAATATTTAAATTCCAGTAAAAAAATGGAAGACGTCGCGAATCCAAACAAATAAAAAATTACATTGATAACTGTGAAGAATAAAACAAATGACGCGACGAAAGATTTCGTTCGGTATCCATTTTTTAACTTGCGAGATAACTTAATTTCTGAGAGAGAAAAAAATCAATATTAAAAGTATTATCGATGATAATCCTTTATGACAACAATGATTTAATATCGTGAGCAAATATGATAATTCTTCATATCTAGGAAGCGATTTTTTATCTTTCCTGTAACAAATTACTAATTAAATTCATTGAGAATTACTTGACGCACACGAAAGCGATGTTTATAGAAAAAATACAGAATATTCAGTCTATCAATCATTCCTTTTTTTTTTCCGAAAAAATTACCAGCAAAGACAAATAACGCAGATTAATTACAGTTTCCTTAATACAGCTATCAAAAAATGCCACGCTCATTAATGAAGAATTGAATAAAAAATAAACTACCATCAATGTTCATATATGTTTTTTATTATGGTAAATAGAGTGTTAATTTAAAAAAAAAAACTTGAAATAAATACATTTTTAAAATGCCTACTTCCTTAATTCTGATTAGAAGAAATAAAATGGTAATATTAGGGCAAATTCGTTTCGTTAAATGTAACAGATATACTTACTTAATAATGATGAGCTAGAATTTATTACCAGATTATCCGGTCCTAAAATAATCAATATCAAAACAAATCAATATGTGGAGTAATCGGTTTAACTCACCTTTTACAAATACAGTAATACCTCCCAATTAGGAACTCTTGATGCCACTAAAGATTCGCCTTGTAGCCGGGGCTGATGCATGTGCAATCTGCCGTGGTTCAAATTCCTCCAGCTGGTGTAGTGTGAAAGTTAGGAGAGGGAGGTGCCAGCTTAGATGTCTTCCTCGTCACTTAACTGAGGCTCAAAGTCCCGAGGTCCTCAGCCAATAGCCTTCGTATTGCTTCCAGAGCGTCGTTAATAAAACCAACCAACCAACTCAATAAGGGACACCCAATGGACCAAACATTTTGTCCTTTAAATAGGAGTGTCCCTAAATAAGTCGTAAATACATATACCATTCTAAGAGATCAAGGACCAACAGGATTGTCCCTTACAAGAGGCAGTACTGTAATTCTAATAATGATAATACAATAATCTTTCCCTAACTTGGAACGTTCGGGACCACGGCCGTGTTGGATTAGCAATTTTTTCGAATTATTGAGAGCCTATATTTTTTTACGGGGAAATCAAAAATGAACAACTCTAGATATAAATTAAAACGATTTAAACGTGTATTTAAAAAGTTTAGGCACCTTCAGGATCTATATCGACAATGTAAATATTCGACAAAGTTTTTATCTCTTTAACTGCTACAAAATTAATTTAAAGCATTGAAAATTAATTTAATTGAATATTTTTGTACTGATCGAAACACAACACAAATTAAAAATTATTGCAGTGCAATGATAGTTAAAAGAAGTTGTGAAGAGTTACTCTATTCACATGCTAAAGTTTATGTGTTTTATCAAAACTTCATGTGATTGTTTGTAAGCGACACTCTGAGAAGGAACACGAGGAATTCTGGCGGTAGACTTTGTAATTTTGAACCTCGGTAAGTGATAAATGCAACACCTCAAATGGAACTCCACGCTCCAAACTTGCAACCCACGCCAACCGAAGCCTTGGGACCTCGATACATTTAACATTCATCAGCCTCGCTATACAGCGGATCTTCAGAGGCATCAGAATTCGAACCCACGATTATATGGAAACAATTCCAGCGGTGAGCCCACGACCGTGAACACTGGGCTACTGTGTCCACTTATTAACACTTGAATAACACCTGCTAGAATTCGAGAACTATTTTACTGTACTGTACACTGTTCGTGTACAATAATGTAATATTGAAAAAGTGTAATATTATGTAAACGTGATATGTAAACCTCAAGAAAACAAGAAACACAACCCTGATATGCAAATGTCAGTTATGAAAGATATCAATTAGAAAACTGACTGGACGAAAATTCGGACAGCGCTGTAATTTTCTGATCTGCTTGTTAAGACCAACAAACTGCCGAATCCTTGCGAAAAAATCTGAAAGCGAATTGCTCGATACTGCTATATTCACTTACTTATGTTTATTTGTGATGCTTGAATGTATATTAGGTGCCGGAAATACTAGGGGAATTCCGAAAGTAAGTGCCATTATTTTTTTCACGAAGGAAATTTATTGCGGAAAATAAATAAATAAACCATGCCATTATGAGCCATACATTTTGCACTGTTTTTCGACAGAGTCGCAATTGACATTGGGACATTTCTCGTAGCGTGCAATCAGATTGAAGAAACCACTCTGGTAAAACTCGGTGCCCTGCGATACAAGGAATTGTCGCACAGCCTGCGCCACCTCAGTATTGTTTCCACCTGAGCACGACGAATACGCAGTGTAGATGATACGTCTGACATCGTTATGCGCCTATCCGCTAACAAGATGTCCTGCACTCTAGCAACATTGTTTTCATTCATGGATGTGCAAGGATGCCCACTTTGATCTTCATTCTCCACAATCTGCCTTTCTTCTTTGAACATGCAACACCAGGGTCTAGCCATTTGATGTACCCTGTTCACCATATACGGTCTGTAAGGGTTTATAGATTACCAGACTCAGGTCCCCCTTCATACAGGATAACAGTACGCACTTCCACTGCCTATCATGTTTCAATCACGTCTCGGGCACGTTGGTCTGCTACTACTCTCTTTTCTTCGTCGCTCTACGCTTGCATCATTCCTTCTCCATTGATGCTAACTCCGTTGAACCAGCAACGGATGTGGATTTTTTTGGCGGTTGTTTGTTTCATCTGGTGTGCCATTTGTGCTCTTTCAAAAGAATGACGAAACTTACTTTCGAAACACCCCTCGTAGAATGTGTCGAGCTATCGAATGTCGGATTACAGAGAAGTTATTGTAATATCCTGTATCGAAACAGTTGTCCTCTAATGACGGGAACCAAATCAGAGATAAACTCTCAGAATAATGTTTAACAATTACTCGAACCTCTATAGCGATCCTATGATATTCTAATTCCTTTATATCCTCCTTCCTTTTCGATACATTTCATCTTGCACAGAAATGCTCATTTTCTTACATAACTGTTTTGTAAGAAAATGAGTCTTCTTTAAAAGTCACTTCTTTAACATCGCAATAAAGAGCCTGGAAGGTTAATCAATGGGAAAATGCGCTTCAGAACCTGTTACAATATTTGTGTATGAAGTTCTAATTTATATATTCTATGTTTGATTAAGCCAGCGCATTTTAAAATCGTTATTTATTTAATGTTCTAATGTTTTCTTGGTATCGATGTAAAAAAATTAGTGTATAAAACTTTTTAAAGCTATTAAGCCATATGCGTCCTGTAGATATCCATTCCACTAGCTAAAAGTCCATTAGAAACAGATGGCCTTCTAATGGGCAGTTTGAAGTTGCGATGGATATCTTATAAGAAGTGTCGTATGGTATCACATTACACAGAAGCGAAAGTACCAAAAGAAGAATGGCTATGTCTCTGCAGTCCATTTCGTACAGTTTCTAAATGTTGTTTTATGTCCTGACAGATGAGACTAGACTTATTTCTACTGTTAGCGTTTTCGTAAAATAGAGAAAAAAAATTATATTTTATTTGGAAAACATTATTTTTCAAAATATACGGTAGTAGTATTGTCATAAATCTTTTTTAAAAATAGCGTACAAGAATTTTTGAAATCAAATATATTTGTGCATTTTATGAAAAAGTATTACACCTATTTTTTAAGTAACGGTACACCTTTGAAGAAAATTTTTCAAACTAGCATAAGGTTTGCCAAAAAATGCATATTTTATGACCTTAAAGGGCTTCAAAATTAGAAAAATACCCAAGAAAAGTTTTGTTAATATATATATTTACTATCTAAAAGGGCAGTTTGTAAAAATATAAGCAAAATGGAAGACTTTCCGCAAAACATGGTAACTCGAAAGAAAATAAGTATATTGACATTTTTTTAAATTTGAATAGTACAGAATATAACCTTATCTAGGAAATAAGACTACTATAACCGTTATGTAGGAAGCTATGGTAGCTCCAGTTCTGCCCACTGAAATTTTCTTTAAAAGTCGTTGTAATTTTCACTTTATTGCAATATAAAAAAAAATTCTTACTCAATATAAAATCTTGAATAACATATTATATAAAATTTCAAATTCATTGATGCGTAACATGTTGAGATATTGTGTTTTGCAACAAATAAAAATGTAGTTTTCAGAGCCTTCACAGGCAAAGAAATTCATGACCAAGTTATAGTAAAACAGCTGTAACTCAGATTCTAAATAAGAACAAAATTCAAACAGATTTTTACAGACAAAAGATAGGATTTCAATATGAGACCAAAAATAAAAATCTATATCATGACCAAATATTGTATTTCGACGGTGTGCTGTCACCTTGAAAAACAACAAAATTTACCACCAGTGACATTTTAAAATCTTTTATAGCACATTTTAGGAATAAATATTTATATCTCACTAATAGGCGATTCCAAAATAGGCTTGTTATTATACTTCAGTTGCCTGTCAAGTAAATGAAAAATATTTTTTTAGTCTTAAGCCTATCTCGTTCTTCATATTTCATGTTAATTTAAAATTCCAAAGATCATAGATGGACAGTTTTACCGAATAAATTCCATTTTAACATTTTCTAAAAGCCTTTTGATCTACTTCTACAGTTTCTATTATTTATTACATTTTTTATCCATTGTCTTGTTATTGTTTATGCTGAATTTTATATGAAGAGTCAATCGAATAAGTTCGATTAATATTCAGTGATTCGAATCTACAGATGTTTCAACACCTCTAAGACAATGCGGAATGTTTAGAATTTAAAATCAGTTTGAATATGATAATAAAAATCCGTGAACGGTTAAGAAATTTGTTGCGTTTTTATACATGATTTTTTTTTCAATTCAATATTAACTGTAGATGAGTGCTGTTTAGTACGATTTCTAGTATCGGAGTTGTTCCAGTATGGATTCCAGTCGATGTTGCAATATGCTTTTCATTTAGTGTGAAGTAGATATATCTATTTTCATATAAGCTTGAAATAAAAGTAATTAGAGATTCATGAACAGTTATTGATAAACTGAAATGGATATAAACTACATACTGTAGATACCTTGGGTAATCCGGTTTTGTTCTAAAGTTCTCTTTCAATCACTGACAATACTGCAGATACCTCAATATGACATTCAGTTTATATTAGTTTGTATAAGATTTCGTTATATTCTTAGAAAATGTTTGGATCGTTACAAGGATGTCAACCTCTCAAACTTAAATTTTACAAAAACTCATGCAAGGTTTATTAAATTTATTTTTAATTGCACAACAATTTCTATTTATTTTTACCTAACCGATATGAATCATCTGAAATGAAAAACGAACTTTGCTAAGGTCCAATTGACTTGATCGGTTGATTGATTATTTCTTTAACTTCGTACTTCGAAGGAACACGAGGACAAATGGAAACGGACCTTGTAATTTAAGATCCAATTGACAAATGCGGACATGCAGTGAAGGTCACCGAATTCACCGTTAGACTATATCCGGTCGTCTAAAGTTTAAATTTATTTTATTTTTCCTCTTAAAAATTATTTCACAAATAATTTATCGACCTTTTTATAATTCAGATTGCGGAAAGAAACTATAACAAAAAGAGGCTAGTAATGAAAATCTAAATACCGAAAAAAAGAAATTCCTTAAATTTTATTTGTAATCTAAATATATAGCGCTCAAACAAATACTCGGATTTAATGTCACTTATAAAATTGTGCTTAACTTTATTTTCATCGATGTAACGAATTTAAATAATAGAGTGATTAAATCAAATCTGGAATGAATTTTTATATCAATCATTTTTAACTTTGTTTTCAATATATGTAGTTGTCATTGTTTTCTTAAGACCTGATTTCTAATTTTTAAAAAACGCACTATAAGTAATGTAATTTGATTTTTGAAATTCTCCTATTTATAATCTGAAAATTCTCCTAAATTTGAACACTTGACAGAACTAAAGTTATCAAAATTAAGTTCTAAAGTTTTATTTCATTCTACGAAGAAAGATATGTGTCTTTATTCCCCTTTCATGTATTTCATGTATGATAAGAAGTTTTTAAGTTGAAATAAAATAAAAATGGAATTAAGATGAAGTACCCAACAGATTGATATTAATGTTGCACTCAGAAGCAATACGAAGGCTATTTGAGAAGAATCTTCGTAAATTTAAACCTCGGTTACGTCACGATGACGACACCTGAGTTGGAACCTCCTCTCTACTAACGGAACCTACACAGATTAAATGTATCTCAGTCTCGTTACATAATGGGTCTTTTGTGGCATCAGGACTCCAACCCACGACCCGAAGGAAACAACTTCGACCATTAGCTCGGGACCATAGCCTCTCAGTTACGGTGGCTGCATACCAAAAAGATATAAATGATCAATGAGTTGATACATATAACAGCACAAGCCCTGTAGCATGACCTTGAGCTTCATGATTGGAAATTTTCATGTAGAGTAACAGGTTCCTGTCTAGATTCCACTTGAGAGAGATATGTCCTTGTAGAAGAAGAATACGAGCTATTGCAGCTTAAGGGGAACTTGGTCTCAAGAGTTCCCAAGAGGGGTGGTCTCGAGAGGAGTGGATACTCATTCCAATCCCGTCATTAATACCCTTTGGATAGCATTAAGGCGATGTCAATTCATATACTAATATAAATATCTCTTGTACATTTCTTGTTAAGCCTCTTGCTCAAACTACATATGAAATGAAAAATTTAAAAAGAAGATTTTCATTTTATAACGCGGCTCTCAGGAACATTTTTTTTTCAATTACCTTTTGGGACTTTATATAAGGTTCTTTGATTTGAGAGCTTCTGTGAACGAACAGTGACGTATGTAAATTCGCTCTGATGTTATAAAGTGTTATGAATAAGAGAGATCGGAAGTACTTGTAAAGTTTTGGAGAGAGAGAAACTTGAGCACACACATTTAATGCCAGGAGTTAATACGATAATTCATTTGGTGGTATTAAATTTGGATTCCTTCCTGAAATCGAACCCACCATTAAAATTCATCAGAGAAGTAGAACTTTTTTTCCTTTTAATTGGATTATCTTGAAGGTTTTTGTTCCACAATCGTAATAGTATTAATTCATAGATCAATCTAAGCATTGAATAAATATGAGTTTGGTCTTCCTTACTGATTCTTTGTGAACTTTAACTGAGTTTCATTGGTTCAAAGTCTTGATAGAAGCGAGTCTAGTAGGTCTCACCATTTAATTAAGTAAATTTTAATATTCTAATGAAATACCTATTATATACTTTTTAAATTATGATCCGTGACCTTAATAATAAGTGGGAATATAGTTTTTAAAAAATTTAAATTGTTTTTGTTGATCTCATTTTAGCATGTTCTAATGGTTTTTTTTTCCTCTTGTTAAATTCTAGAAAAAATAGAATTATTCAAAATGAATATTAATTAGCTTAAAGTAAGCGTACTTCCAAGCCCCATGCTCAACAGGTGCAATAATTATCAAGAAAAGAAAATACCTTTATCAAATTCCTAATGCATTTTTATTATCACAAACAAAACATTCTACAGAACAAAAACGTTACCAAGGTTAATAATAAAACAAAAAATTTCCAATGATACAGACGATTGTGTCATAAAAATCAATGATTAAATTAAATATTAAAAATGAAAGTAAACGAAGAATTACTAAAGTAGACAATAATATTCTGATATTAAAATAAAGACTAAATTAAACATATTCTAGCAATGTAAATATATCTTGAGCAAACTAAATGTAATTATTATAATCATAATGTATTATACTGTAATCTTTTAGAATCTAACACCATGTATCCCTTATTTTATGCCCACGTACTTTTGTTGTGACGCCATTTTTTCAAAACAATATGTTAGCACACTTGTTAATAAACCTAATATCTAATTTTGTTTAAAAACTACGGATATGTAATTTTAAAATGTGTTTTGAAATAATAAAGGGAAGCCTCTAAAGTCTTGAATGATATTAGAAAAGATTTCTTAAGAAACTCATCATTGATTCGATGAAAAGTTTTAGAATTCTATATAATTCACTTTATGTACTTAGTTTTGATTTAATTTGAGTTTATTAATTCTAGCTTTTAATAGAATTATTAAATATTTTATTTTTATTAATTTGAATTCAAACTGACATAATGAATTATTTGCTCATCAATCTTTTTGAATAGCTGTAAACTTTAATAAAGATTTTATTTTTAATAAATGATAATACTACTGAATTCGCATTTATCTATAAAAAGAAGTAGTGGCAATGCCAAAATCAAGATACTTTCTAAATATATTAAATTAATAATACCTTATAAAAATTAATATTTTTTATTTTGTGAGTTAAAAGGTATGTACAAATAATATAAAAAGCAAAATCCTTTGTGTAACAGAGAATTTAATGAAAGATAATTATGTAATGAAAAATATATTTATAATTAGACTTAGTCTTTTTATTATATATTTGTCATTTTTAATACGGTTTAAATATTTTGTAAAAATAGAATTTTAAAAGGCTGAAATATTTGCAAGCAATTTCTTATTAATTTTTTAGAAAATGCATTTCAATTTATGGGAAGTTATCTGAACTTATAGATTTTTGTAATAACTTTAATTTTTTCCCCTCCAAAATGAATAGACTTTCATTGATAAGCAGAAATACTATTCATTTTGGAGGGAAAATCTCAAAAGTCCTAAAACAATAGTTGTTATAAGCATAATGAAACGTAATTTTAATTCACAGAAGTTGCGATTAAGTTACATAAAAATTCGTTACATAAGGATTCGTTTAAGTTACATTACATAAGGATTCGTTTACATAAAAATTGCTTTATAAATTTCTTTCAAATTGATATTCATTAAGTAAAAATGCAAATTATAGCAGTTATCAACAAAATCTGAAGAAATTACTTTGAAACTCATACATTTAAATCTTTTTGAGTCTGGGAACAATACATAAGAATTAATTATTTTTTTTTATTGTTTAATTTTGCACAGCCGGCATTTTTAAAGTCTTCAGACTGTTCAGCAAGTAAAATGTAATGTGATATAATTTAAATAAATATGCGGCGTTCTCTTCAACAACAACGCCAGAAGTTAAAATGCCTTAATAACTATTCCAAGAGGACGTCTCTTTTATCCTAGTTGATAAAGGTCGAGACAAAAGCGACCGGAAACTTTTCTTCAGACCCAATGGACCAGGGTTCGAAACAGCTGCCGACAACCAAATCCAACTGTCCTCGCCTTCTACGATCTCGGAAGACATTAAAACGCCGAAAATATATCAATTATCATTCACTAAAACATCGTAATGTCTAAATAATTGATGACAGATTGCGAACGCTGAAAAGCTAGGAACTATAATAAAGCATTATTAGGTAAATTACTGGAAGTCTCAATAGCCTTGGTATTGAATGAGTTGCACAAAGCTTAATTATAGAGATTCATTTACAGAAAGTTCGTATTCATCATACATAAGTATTTAAATCGTTAATATGTCCTTTTGTAAACACATCTTTCTTCTTGAGCGTTAAACTTATCTCCAAAAAGCAATTCATTTTAATTCCAAGCATCTAAGTAATAATTAGTAAATTTTAAAGTTCTGAAATATATATAAGTTTTATATTTTACAGGTTCTTTCAATAAAAATTTAACAACTTATTGCATAATGTAAAGAAATATGATTAAATTTCTGGGTTTCCCTCCCCCCATAATTTTCGATATTATAATAACCGGTGCTTGTTCTCTGATTCTAAGGAATTAAAACTCAAATTTTACCTGATATCTTTTACCCATTACAATACATTTAAAAAATCGAATTTATTACTCAAAAAAATCCCAGAAGGAATTGTGTCTTCCATTAATAAAATACTCAGTTCTTTTCTTCTTTTTTTTTTCAGAACACATTCAAACTTACAGATTTTCTCTTTTCTTTTCAGAAACTATCACTTTCCATCATTTGACTTCCGTATTTTCCTCAGTAACCACTCATTCACAGTTCGTTTACCTGAAATTATCATTCACTGTTCTCCTGTTACGCTGTATACCTTGTAAGAAGAACGCTTAAAAATAATTATTATTCATAATCAAATATGTTTTTCAAACATTTATATTATAAGTTATGTTCAGTTTAACTATAATATGCAGAGTTTTAAGAAAAGAATATCTCAACTTTGAAGACTACTGTAACAAAATTAAAGAAACTACAACCTTTTTGAACAAATTAAACTAAAAATAACATTTTATAACTTACAAAACTATAAATGTTCAAAGTGACCGTAACAGGAAAATAAACAATATCCAGTCTGTAATAGACATCATACCAGATATTTTTAAGCTTGTTTCAGCTTAAATAGCTGCAGTTATTTGCGGTTGGTATTGGCAGGTAGTAGCAGAAAAAACATTTTATCTCTTAATCATCTTCAAAGAACAAAATCGGAGGCTGTTAAATCATGCCTTTTTGGAAACCACAGATTAAGAGCAAGGTCATCACCTACTCTGCGAGCAATCCACTTCATCGACAATTAGTCATTTAAACATCCTCAAACAGATAACAATTGTATGGAAAGCGTTGAGAAAACGACTGACTTTCAAAACAATAGTAATAGCTGGTACACTCTCGCAAGTCTGTTTCCAGTGAGTTCGACAAAGACGAATCCTTCATATCTAAGTTTGTCTTTAGCGATGAAGAGATATTTGATGCCAACTGTTAAGTCAATTTACACAAAGTTCACACATTCGGTACATCAACCATTAGAATGGAACTGAAATCACGTAAGATTAATGTGTATTGTGGAATATCACATGACAAAAGTTTTCTCTCGTTCTCGTTTCACGAGTTACTAGAGTTACTAGATTTGCTTACTTGGATATGCAACAGATTTGGCGTTTTCTACAGTGAGAAGAAGCTGGAATTGTGATTATATTCGCTGTGAAGCTGGAATTGTAATATCGTTTAATATAGAACGTTTATAATTTTATAAAATTTAAGGATTTATTTTTAATTTAATATGTTAAAATGGGTAATAACTTGTATAGTTATGTAACAGTATCTCTTCAAAGTTGGATTTTCTTTTGTAAACACCATGTATAACTCCTCAGGGCTTTTAGTTTCATTTCAACATCATTAAACTATATAAGAATTTTAATTTTAAGTATTCAGTGTGGGACTGAGATAAATTTTTATAAAGGATAGTGAAATAAAACTTTTTACGCGCGTACAGATTGATAATTTGCTGTAATTCTATGAAACAAATGTGTCTGCAAATATTCAGTGAAATCTACATACCACAAACGATTTGTTATACAAAATAACCTTATTCAATTCTTTCATTCTTAAAATTCTTTTCTTCCAACTGAGTATCGTACAAGCATAAGAACTCACAATATTTGAAAAAGAAAACTTACGATCACTATTACAAGATTTAGAGCGGGGAAAAAAACAAGGCAGAGCGTTTAAAAAAATAATAAAATGGCCATATGGAATCACTATTTTGAAAATGACGAGAAGGATTTGTTTAGAATCTTACGGTATGATGTCAAGAAAACAACCAATATCATGCCCATAAAACTGTTCCTACAGAAAAGGAAGGGGAGGGGACTTATTCTTCAAAAAAGTTTGTTTTTAGAACAGCCAAAGAAAAACTGATGATAAGTACACAGTGTCGGAAAAGAACATCTTTACTTTTTTTATGTTCTATAAAAAAACGAACAAAAAAAAACATATAGAACGCGCGTAGTAAAGAAAAATGGCACCGTATCGCTCACATAGAAAAAAAGAACACAGGCAAAAGCATTCATCTTACGGAGTATTTTGTTCTTTAACACTTTATTTTTCTAAGAAGGGGGAAAGGTAGTCCATCTTATCTCAAAGCTATTTAATTTATTTTATTTTATGTTTTTATATTCCCCTACGCCATACGTCGGAGAATTCCAGAGTTATAAATGTCCCAGTCGTTCAAAATCTTTTCAACTTTCTATCACGCGTAACAGAAGTAGACGCGAAAATTGGAAGCAAAATATAACACTAGAGGCTAGAAAAGAACTATTAAAAAGTGGGTTAATCTTTTTAGGGCAGTATTTCTCTTACTCGGACTGGCAACGCGCTCCAAAATTCAATCTTCTGGAAATAGAAGCTAAAGAAGAACGTTTTATCACATGAAAAGCGTTATTTAATAAAGCTTAACTTTTATAAATGTAACTTTAGTTGCAGCCCCCTGTCAGGAGAGTAGCTCAGCAGTTTCAAAATGGAGAAACTTTAAAGGTGGATGGGGGGAAAAATTAGATTGCAAAGGCGAGAGCTTTTCGTAGCTCGCTATTTAAGTGTTTCCAATAAGAGGATGAGAATATTTAATTGCTCTTAAAACCTTTAGAAATTTTTACTCCATTACTACAAGGAAGATAAATTCTGAAAATAATATTTTAGAAAAAAAACTTATGATGAAAATGAATAGATTTCTTGATAATGTTTAAAAATGCGATAAAAGTAACTCACACACACAGTTGTAGATATTAAAAGGTCATCATTAAAAAAAAACTAATTATATTATATATGAAATCAAATATTTCGCTATTTCATTACTTTCTAAAGGGGATATACTTGTATTTATATTATTCCATAGCATAATAGTATTTCTCGAATTAATTGCTATTAGTCATTTCAAAATTGCCACATGTATATTAAAATACAAAAATTTCTATTGCAATAATTGTAGCAAATTAAATAATTATTCACACTTAATTGTATTTTTCATATAAGAATCAAAATAATTAATAAAACTATGCGTTTATTTTTGTGCATGCGAAATATTGATTAAAAAGAATCTTAGAATAGATAAATTAGTATAGACTCATAATTCGTAAAGCTGTATTTTTCTTAGTAAATTTAATATTTTGCATTCCTTTTTATACCTTTTCTTGAATGTATTAATTAGGCAGCCATTTCAAAAATAAAGTAATGTTTAATAAAAGCTAAAAATTAAGTAACAGTAGAAGCTAAAAGCAATTTCTTTTTATTATAATAACCCTTTACTTTTTTATAAGAGTAAACTGGAAAGAATAAACTATTAATAAATATTTTTCTTGAATAAATTACTTTTCTTGATCGAATATATCATTCATAGCTGTTATTTCAAAAATAAAATATTATTAAATAAAAACTAGAATTTAAGTAAGATTGAAAAGTAAAAAACAATTTCTTTTTATTATATTATAACCTTTTAGTTTTATGTATATATATAATATATCTTCTCAAGATTATATCCATTTAAAAAAACCGAATAATTTTAAGCTGGTTTGATGAAATGAAATATTTCCAATAATTTCTTGTTATGAAATTCAGATTGATCTTTCATTCGGATGACGTCACGAATTCTTATTAAGATCAGACGTTAACGCTTTTTTCTCTGTTACAAAAATTATACTCACCAATTTACGTATATGAGAAAAGTCAAAACAAAATTGGAAAAAAATAGAGTTAACGTTGCGTGATTTTGTTGAAGAGTTGTCAACAATTGATAATAATCAGCCAATAGTAGGCATAAGAATAGCAGAAGATATTTTAAATCGTAACTTTCAAATACGAGATAACTCGTAATTTGCGTTTCTGGTTAAAATGCTGACTACGACTTATCTCGTTGTTAGTTTACTTCGTACAGTTCATGCTCATATCCGCGAAGTTGCGGTGAAAGTCGTAGTATATTAGTGTAAATATGAATGGATAGCTTCTGTGATAAGAACTAAAAAAATCAAGGAGGGCTTACATGAACAGAAAATGTATCAATAAATGAACAGAAAAGATAATCATACAAATACGAAATAATTCGTAGGATCTTATTTTCAAAAAACACATTATCTATGCCCTTTGATGATTACTATGCATTATAATTACAACTTTTAATAATACAATATTGGGACGTAGGATTAATCACGGTTTTCTCTTCACTAACCTAAAAAACTTTTTATAATTTGAATTGCATACAATTCAAATTCTTTCTCGATCAAAAGAAATGTTATAAGGTTACATTTAAAGAAGATAAAAAATAAAATGAATTGAATTAGAGATAATGATGCATAACCGAACTGTTAAACGAATCCGTAACAAATTTAACCGAGATTCATAAGTTAGTTTTGATTTGGCTATCATTTGCTGCCAAATCAAAATTTGATTGGTGCCTCGTCGAGTTGTCACCGTTGATGATAAATGGATTTATTTGCTTGGTTTCCGTTTTACACCAGACACAAAGCAAAAATCAAAGTGATGGATAGCTTCCGGTGAATATGCTCCAAAGAAGGTGAGAATGATCTCATCGGCCAGAAAAGTCATGGCGAAGAAATTTTTGAGGTACGGAAGGCGTTATAATCCCGAATGCAAGTAACTAAGACTTAGACAGCGGTCGAGTGAGTCATGATGCTTATTAAAAGCATTCAATTAACTATTCTACGAGCGCCATCTCTTGGATGTTCTGTGGACTAATTAATCGGCCCTCGTAATACTGTAACTCATGATTCGGTTTTCAAAATCAGCGGTTTACTAACCATGGGCCCCGATTACCGAGTGTTAACGGAGTCTGTTTGATTGGTTGGTTTTATTAACGTCACAATAGAAGCAACACGAGGACTAATGGCCTAATTTTAAAATTGGTCAAATGAAGAGGACAACGGAGTCGGACCAGAGCACCACTTAGAAAAAAGAATTGATATGAGGCAAATTTATGTTATAAAATTCTTCCTATTTAATTTTGATTGCTCAATTTGCGTAGATTGTGTTAAATGACAGGATACCAGAAGAGTGCTATTTAAACTAATTTATAATAGTTAATATAAATATCAAAGATAATTACGGTCAAATAAAGTGTTTGTCTCGCTTAAAACTGCTAGTCGCACGCTAGAAAAAGTAATACGATGCCCTCAGAAACGACGTTCTTGTCGAAAGTTTAGTAGTTATCTAATGTCACTTCTCTTCGGAAAATTTGTATGGAATGAAACTGGCCACGCCATTATCAATACCACGGAACATAATATTTTCTTTCGACTGGATAGCTGACTGTAATAAACTAGCAAATGGTCATGAGCACTGCGACCGGGACAGGAATTGACACCTGCAAAACTAGCATCTGATGCGGGGGTGTTTTTGGTTTCCAGGAGATCGGACTCTAAAAGGTCAAAGTTCAAGGGAAACAGAAATATCGCTTGACCTTTTAACCGAGTCCAGTAACCATTAATGGGGATATTGTCCTGATATAAGAGAGACTGCTAACTAATTTGTTAAGTGTGGTCTTCGTAGTATAATTAATGTAAGAAATTGGCTTTACTTTCTTATATGTATCTCTGCTTGAGACAACTATTATTATGTAAATGGGAACGTCGGATCAATTTGACCCAGCAACATGTATGAAGGGCTTTACTGACTAAACGACAGATGTCCGTTCATATTCATTGATATTCCTTCAAATCGAACCTCGTTCAATAGGTAGTGTGTATTATTTTGAGTTTATCTTTGAAAGGTGGTGTGTTTTTTCTTTCCAAAGTGTATGATGGAACAATCTAACTCAACGCTTGAGTTAACGTGACATTTTTACAGCATGGGCAACTCACCTAAAAAGTTTAAGTTATATGATTTGAAAGATACAAAATTAATGCACGAGGTTTTAGAAAATAATGAGTGTTTGTCAAGTGATGATGATACTGGAGATCCATCATTTTAGCTAGAAAGTATACATAATACAAATTCTGGAAAACAACTTCGAAGCTAAACAGGAACATTGTGAAACTGGATTAAGACCTTCGTTTTGTGAATGAAAAACGTTTATAACTGGTTCCCAATCCTGGTTCCTTTCTACTAAATGTTTGACCATTTCTATGAGAACATTTGATTGAGGGCCCTCGACATGTGAATTATGTAAGTTGACATTACCCCTACAGACTGAAATATAATTAATTAGAGAGAGAGAGAGAGATGGGAAATGATGTCCGAGGTTAAGTGTTAACCGAAGAAAACTTATGGTTCGAGTCATCAATACATATTTAATTCAGGACACGCGGCGACTGGTACAAAAATTAGCGAAATATAAAGCTCCCAAAAAGACAATGTACAAGATCCCCCCATACACACACACTCCAAGCCTTTCTTGGAGGAAGGGGAGAATTGCTTTGAGTGCAAGAACAATGAGCAGCATTGTGAGAACTCACCTCATTAAGTGCAAGAACAATAAGCCGAAGCGTTATTGCAAGGGATGATTCCTCTATATTTGTTTAAACAGAAATATTTTGTTTACATCCTAATGAATAAGGTAACGTTTGGTCTTGATAATTTTTGTTGTATCAATTCGCTAATTTTAGAATGACCGCTGAAGACTAGGAGCCATTGTTTTCGTCAATTTGTAGGTTCGACTGCCACTAAAGACCGCCGTGTAGCGGGGCTAATGTACGTTAAATCTGTTGAGGTCCCAAATGCTACATTTGCGTTGTGTGAAAGTATGGAGAGGGAGGGAAAGTATGGAGGGAGTGTCACCTCCAATGTCATCCTCGTTACTTGGATGAGGTACAAAATTCAGTCGAAAATAGCCCTCGTGTTTCCTCTCAGTGCGACGGGAATAAACATCCAAAATCACTAGTCTCAAATAATTTTCATTATGAATATAGTACATGGTTTTATAAGAATAAAATTAATAATTAATTTAAAGAATGCTTTTTAAATTGTTCTAAATAACTGACGGGTCATTTTGATCCAATGTTCCCAATGACTTTAAGATTTTTCACGTTCCCACTCTGGAAACGTGAAAAACCGGGTTGAAGACGATTCAAATATCCAATTACAAAGTTGTGGGTTCAAGTCCTGATTCCACCAAAAATCGTATAAATTAAACTGGACCCCCCTCGATCATTTGGCGAAATGTAGAAGTCTGACGAATGAAATATCAACTCAAATATCATCAGCATTTGATTGTGGTTCGAAATACAAGATCGATTGCCATTACCTAATAACATTGCTTTAGTGCGATGTTAACACAAAAACACGTGAATGCAAAAAATAATAAGCGTTATCTAAAATGTTAAAAACAATTATCATTATTTAAATGTTTAGGTAATCTAAGAAAAATGTACGTTATCGATGAATCCTTATTCTATAAACATTAAGAACTTAATTGGAAATATACGTTCATTGATCATTCCTTATTCTATAAACATTAAAAACTTAATTGGAAATCTTTCCTCTAACATATAAGTTATTATGAGATAAGTGTATTTCCAAAAGTACTAATAAATTAAGATATTCTATATATAAAGCCAAGCTTTAATGCATAGAACTATCGTAAGTATTCGAGATTTCCCGTTCCATGTTACCTGAGTTACATTACCTGGCGGAACAATGATTCGGAACTTTCAGGCGATTACTTTGAACTTCTTAAATCGAAGTTACTCTACCGAATGAATGTATTAGATAAGAATCGACTCGTTTTTGGCTTCCAAACTTTCATATGACAATTAGAAAGGCATTAAAATCCCATTAACGTTTGGCGTGACATGATGAACATTACAAAGGACATTTTTACGTGTTCCTTGAGCTTTCGAATTCAGTGAAACTTCTTTCATTGTTTCATCATCTACAGACTTTTGAGTTGATGAACCATTGTAGCTTCCGACTGCAATTTGTTCGAAACTGCTTTCGTTATCATAAAACTGCGCTTTCTTCTGAGTTTCGCATTAGTGCGATTTCTAGAAGTCGATTTCAATGAAACGTGTTTGGGACAAAGAACGGAAATACACGCCAAACGATTTCACATCTGACAGATTTTATTCCAGAAACAGTAATTTAGTTCAAAATAGTAATTTAACTCAGGCAATATATTCCTTTTCAATCGAACACAGCTCCAAACTTTTTATTATAATAATAAAAATCTTTTTAATGGAAAAATACATAATTTATCGCATTATACGCTAAATTGTTACATTTTATACAGCCATTGTTTGAAGCAAAGGAATCTTCAATCGGCAGAGACACCAAACAATTTCTCATTCGGAAGAATTTCGTTGAAAATATTAATTTTGTTCGAACTATCTTTCTTAAAACCCGACAATTCTAAGCTTGTTATTGTGGGAGAAAAACATTTATTTTCAGTAATAAAATACATTATTTATTCCGGTTCATTTCTTATGGTTTGTAAAAGTAAAATAACATTATTCAATGGCATTATTTTGCGATATTAGATGAAAATTTTCTAAAGGAAAGGGATTTTCACTGTACATTAACTTGTAAGCAAATGAAAGATGTGCAAAAACGGTTTCATCTTCGTTCAAATATTATTTCAGAAATTATAATTTAGCTCATAATAGTAATTTAACTCCCTCAATATTCACTACTTCTTAATTTTTCTGCATTGTAATTAACCAATTCGTTTTAATTGTAATAAATTGTATAAAGAATTTTATCTCCTATAGATTGGGCTTCGGTGACTCGGAAGTAAAGATCTCAAGATTTGAGGCCAACAATATGTTGAGTCTTATGTACAAATCCTAATTTCCCCCAAAATTTGGAATAATTGCAATAGCTGTATTTGAAACCGAACTGAGTCCATTCTATAATTCTCTGTTGTGATGTTGATCTTAGAAAATTTAGGTATCACTCGGGTGTTAAACTCATCTTTTGACCGGGATAAAGATTCTTAATCATATGGTTTGTAAGAAATAGCTTTTCAAGTTACTGATCAGTGAAGATATGACATTAAGCCAAGAAAACAAACCTTCATGTTTTGTGAAATAAAAAGGAAGTGGTTGAATGATTCTAAATTATTTTTTTAAAAAAATGAAGATGTAGTTTCAAACAAAATAATCGGTTCAAGTGAAGTATCAGATCCCCTTGGCAATTGGCGACTTTTGTGTGAGATACGATAAAGGTGCTAAGGCAACCCTTCGTTACTCTGCTTCATTGCGTATTACTACTTTAGAGATCTTTTTTCTAAGTTGACATTTTTTCCGGAAGTCGCCAAGGGGCACCCGATACTTCACTTTAACCAAACATATTCACATGAAGTAATTTTTCGCCAGATGAATGACAGCATCAAACGGTTTCGCCAATCAACAAAGTTTTATATTAAAAGTGGTAAATCAGATTCCGGAAAAAAGATTTTCTTGTTAAAACTTTTAATATGTTAGTTATGTATAATAAACCTCTTTATGATAACAAAAAGCATAACTTATTCTATTACCTTTTATAGAAGCCAAAATAAAATTAATGGATGATTTTACTTAGTTATGTTAAAAGAAAAGTTATGTTTTTATTTTTCTTCATGAATCTTTAAAGCATGTTATTGTCATTTTTACAATTGATAATAACTGCATTTTAACTGTAAATTTATAATAACTCTATTCTTAAAATTTAATACTTAAAATGTATTTTATAGTAAATAAATTTCTTAATTTCGTTTTCAAGATATTCTGTACGTATTTTTCTTAAATTCTACTCTTTTAAAAATTCAATTACATGAATAAAAATTGAAATTTTCTGTTAAAAAATTTTAAAAAATTGTTATCTCTATTTCGAAACACGAACTATCAAAAGACTTTTCTTCTTCTACGTACGAAATTCCATCCGTTTACTGAGACATCCGACGAAGACAATTAAAATGGTGAGTTTTTTGGTTTTCATCCTACTTTATCTGTCGCTTTCGTTTTGTAGATTGTTTAGCAAAATATTGTCACGAAAGTGAGTTGATGCTTCCCTTCAACACTTCTCTTTTAAAAAAAAAATGGATTTATAAAGATGTCACCAATTAGCAAAAGAGAGTTTAACGAATCGACCCTTTCACTTTGACGAAGGATTTGGTGACCATTTGGGGACTTGGAAAGGAACTTAGCGACTTTTGCGACAGATGGAAAGTACTCGAAGGTGCAGGAACCAAGACGAACGATCGATAAGGAAGAAAGTTACGTAATACTTTTCGTGAATTTTTGGTGTGACGTCACACCTTGGAAAAGGTATGAATACTCCAAGAGCTACAGTCAATGAGTCCGTTTCGGAGAAATCGGTCTGTGTACGGAATCAATTTGTCTGTGGAGTCTTCTTTGTAATAAACTGGTGAGCTGAGAGTTGCTGAAATAAATGTGATAGTCCGTAAAAGTGAGCTTTGTTCTTGTTTTTGTGTCACTATATATTTGTGTACTGTTATCATCAAGCTGTGCTACCTGAGTGTTGTACTAAAGACTTTCGAATAAAGCGTCATTTGTCGGTATTCTTCGAGTTAAACTTGATTTTCACTCCCACACGCATATGGTGGGGGAAAAAATTTCAGTAACAATATAAATTGCTAACAATTAAAACAAAACACGCATCTTTTATCGGCCTATTTCCTTTATGAATTTTCAATATCTAGCCTTCATAATTTGATTTTCGTCTATAAAGTGCTTTATAACAGAAAAAACAATTAATAATGTATCTATTTAGCGATATTTCCGACAGGTTTACAATTTTAATGATAAACAATGTTTCTAAATATCACTAAAATTAAACGCGTGTGTGTGTACTATTTTTGCTTTTAGTGGTATTATAATAGTACTTATCCCAATTTTTATCTGGTAAGCAGGAAATAAAAATTCACTATTTTGTATTTAGTAAACCATGAGGTCATATTTTAATCTCGTTTTAATTTTAATTTCTTTTGAATCTCTTGCGAGGTTAACAATTTAATCCTTATTGTAATACGCGACATAAAATGTAATAAAACATTTTCAAAATTATCACACACACACAGTCATCGTATCGAAATAATAATTATCTTGTACTTTATCCTTAGATTGAAATCTGATTCTTACGGTAAAAAAAATAATTTAAAAAAAAAACATTAGTATTTCTAACAAAAAAAAATTTTTCACAAATGCTAAAAATAATCAAACAGTATTTCACTATCATATTTCCTGGAATTCTTAGACGTTTTATGAATAAGCTTTTATAAGAATGAACATACTCTATTCATTCAGATTTGATGATATTTCTTTGCGTCAAATTAGAATTGACTTATAAACAAAGTATGTAAAAATCTTTTCATTTACTTTGTCGTCTGAAAATTAAACGAATACCTCTGTTAATACTCGAATCGATTATTCAAAAAAAATTAACGTGAATTAAATTCGAAATGGAAGTGATTTCAAAAAAATTTCTTAACTAGTTGGGATTAAAAACAGAAAATATAAAAGGAATCGGAACAAAAAAAATTAATATTTTAAACTTTTTTCGTTTACTAGAAGACCTTTGAGAAAAAAATTCGTTTTCCTTCCATAACAATTTAGTTCAATCATGTATCTTGCCTAAGGCATGGTGCATATGAACAGAAAACAATGAAAAGAGGAAAATGTATAAAAAAAAAAGTAAAAACAAAATAAAGAAGAAGTGAATTCTTAAAAAACTGAAACTATGAACACAAAAGGTTCGAAAAGCAATCAATGTTCTTTTTTTTTTTTAATCCCTGCCATCCATTAAGATAGAAATATTATAATTGATCAAGTACCTCACAGTTTTTAATCAAACACTTTTTTCATTCAGTCTTTTGAAAGCTGATTTTTAAACATAATTACAAGTAAATTCTTTTTCGATGTATCTTGTCACTCGATTGAGATTAGAAAAGCAAAGAGGAATAAAAACTAAAAAAGTTCCAACGATAACAACAAAAACAAATAACATTACTTATCGTCTGCTCTAAGTACTAATCCATTTCTCTTCGCGAAGGTTAACTTCAAACAAAAAGAATTATAAATAAAATAAAAAAAAAAGACAAAGAATATCGTTCTGGAAGAAGAACAAACGTGCGAACGAGGAATTTAGCCTGAGGTAGCTTTTAATTCAGAATGCAAACAACCATTAATTAGATAGCAATTAAACTTGTTAAACTTCATTTGCTAATGGAGGAACGGCTGATAAGTGGCTTTCAGGCAGATAGGTTGATAAAAGCATTATTCTGTCTTTCTCCTAAGAAAGGTTTGAATCTAATCAGATCTGTGTTTCATAGAAGGAAAGCGAACGCGAATCTTTTTCGTTTTCGTTCCACTTTTAAGTGCTCGTTTGTATGCCCGAGTTAGATTGTCTCTCATGCTAAATGCACTTCACTTGATGTTCGTGTTATCTGTTGGAAAGAATGATTCATTTTATATAGATGGTTTATTTTGGTTATAACAAGTAATTTACTTGATTTATTCAAGCAAACAAAGGAAATGCAGCTGTACATTTTTCGATTGTTGCCTAATTTTGGTGAGAAATGGAAATTAAAAGTCATGTCATATTGAAGTAGGGAGAATGGCTAATAAAAATTCTCGGCATGAAGTGTTCTTCTTCTTCTTGTCGTTAATCTAAATGTACCATTTCACTCATTCGTTTTATTTCAAAATTACGTTGAAGTAATAATATTATTTCAAATAATATTCGTACTACACGGAATTCAATAGGAAATATCGAGAAAAATTGGAAGCTCACATATGGGGGGGGGGGGGCACAAAAGTCACTTAACTTAAAATGTGAATAATGTTTCAAAAAATTAATTTTTTTCCCCCAATTTTTTTTCAGAATCTGAAAATCAAGGTGTAGGATTTCAAAAAAAAAAACTTATAAATGATCAATGTATGAAAATTATCCAGCGATACTATACAAATAAAGATTCTCGTGTACTTGCACAAAGGACATGTGTGCTCAATTTCAGTTAAAAAGGGCTTCTCCTAGGCTATGATATTGGCCTTGGGCGTTTCGTGACGCAAAGGTGTGTCGAAGATTCACCCAGAATTGAAAGACCCGATAGTCTCGAACACGTTGAGGAAAACCATTGTTCGAAATCCAGGAACATTGATGCAATATCCTTCTCGGGAACTTGGAATTAGTGTTCATGTTTCCCTCACCTTATTGCACCAGACTTTTTTTGTGTGGGAGTACCTTAAAGATCGTGTTTTTATTAATCAACATAAAATCATTCCTCAGTTCAAAACTAATATCCTTCAAGAAATACAAGGGATATAGTGAAGAATTTTGAAAGCCACTAAAAAAAAAAAATTGATAGAAGAGTCCTTATTTAGGAACTTGACCACGCACACACATGGTACTCTTTTTCAGAGGTATTGTTTCCAATACCTGTACAAAAAATTTATAACAGGTCAATTGAAAAGTCCCCAGCCTGACACATAGATGGCGCTGCTAGAATTAAATCCATATGTTTTTTTAGTTAGCCCTAACCCTCAAAAGAGACGTGTATAAATTTGACAGCTGTCGGATCATTAGTTTGTGAATTATAGCATTTTGAGTGAAGCAACTTTTGTTATTGTGAAAAAAATAGATAAAAAGGAATTTCGCGTGTTGATAAAATATTGCTTTTTGAAGGGAAAAAATACAGTTGAAGCAAAAACTTGGCTTGATGCCGAGTTTCCGGACACTGCCCCAGGAAAATCAACCATCAAGGATTGGTATGCTAAGTTTAGAGGTGGTGAAATGAGCACCGAAGACGGTGAACGTAGTGCAAGCCCAAAAGAGGTTGTTACCGACGAAAACATTCAAAAAATCCACAAAATGATTTTGAATGACCGTCAATTGAAATTGAATGAAATAGCAGACACTCTAAAGATATCAACTGAACGTGTACATGATATCATTCACTAATATTTGGGTATGAGAAAGCTCTGTGCTAAGTGGGTGCCGCGCGAGCTCACTTTTGACCAAAAACAACGACGAGTTGATGATTCGGAGCAGTGTTTGAAGATGATCAAGCGTAATAAACCCGAGTTTTTGCGTCGATATGTGACAATGGATGAAACATGGCTCCATCATTTCACTCCGAAGTCCAATCGACAGTCATCCGAGTGGACTGCACACGATGAACCCGCTCCAAAGCGTGAGAAAACGCAACAGTCGCCTGCAAGGTTATGGCGTCTGTATTTTGGGATGCGCATGGAATAATTTTCATTGACTACCTTGAAAAAGGAAGGACCATCAACAGCGACTATTCCATAGCGTTATTGGACCGTTTGAAGGACGAAATCGCCAAAAAACGGCCGCATTTGAAGAAAAAGAAAGTGCTGCTTCACCAAGACAATGCACCGTGTCACAAGTCAGTGAAAACGATGGCAAAAATCCATGAATTGGGCTTCGAATGGCTTCCTCATCCACCGTATTCTCCAGATCTGGCCCCCAGCGACTATTTCCTGTTCTCAGATCTCAAAAGAATGCTAGCTGGGAAGAAATTTTCGTCGAATAAAGAGGTGATCGCCGAAACTGAGGCCTATTTTGAAGCAAAGGACGAATCGTACTACAAAAATGGTATCGAAAAGTTGGAGGGTCGCTATAATCAGTGTATCACCCTCGAAGGGAATTATGTTGAATAAAAAAGACTAATTTTGTCAAAAAAATGTGTTTTATTATGGTAGACCGGGGACTTTTCAATTGACCTGTTATATATATAAAATAAATAAGGAAGTGAAGTTCAAATTTCTTTCCTGTTAATTCCATTTTAACGGAGAGAATCAGCATAATATCTATATTGCTGAAGTCGCAGCACCGCCATTTCGATATCAAAGACTAGAGCAGAACACAAGAGCGTAAGAGCACAAGAAGAGAGAATTTCTTTGTGCAGTCGATTTTATAGGTAAGGATATTCTGGGAGTTTTTCCCACTCACGTGGGACAAGATGAAAGGATTCCGTGGGGATTTCCCTGATGCCTATCAGTCTCGAAGGATTATTTCTGACGGATTTATGATTATAAATAAGCCTAATTTATCCTATTCCATTAAATCTTTTAATCTATTCGATCATACGATATCTAAATTTGTTTAGACAGTGTTTCTCACGCTCTGAAGCAGTAGGATACATACACACACATCTACTAGACTGTTCGCTTCGATACAAAATATCTAAAGATCTCTACATATAGGACTACGTGATTTGAATAATTCTTGCTTTAACTTCCTAAACAAGAACTTTTTTCGGTAACTTCATTATTGATTGCTTGTCTGGGTGTAAGCACGTCCATCGCTATCTCCATGCATCTCCCTCCCCTCTCATGTAACATTAATAAATTCCTGTTTCAAGTATTGAAGTCTCTTCATTGTACCACGACTGAATTAAAATATGCCTTAAAGTACAATAATTAATAAATACAAAGTTGAATAGTTTTACACACACACATACATGCACACACACACATATATATACACGATTGTAAAGCATTTCAAATCATATTTATTTAAAACCGTCTTTCGACCCATCCTATATTACAAAATATGTTATATAAACTAACACTATAAGTCGCATTTTCAGAAATATGTAAAATTTTGATTACCTGTCAGACAGACGACTTTTCAAATCGTCGTTTGATCCAAAACCTCATGTAACAGACTTGCTTGACATCTTTAAATTAATTTATTACTAAGATGTCGCCGTCACATCTAGCGATCTTTTATTTAGTAATAGTTTTATAAACTGTCTCAAGCTCCCGCGCGTTCTCTTTAACTTGATAACTGCATTTTGAACGAGTTGTTGTTTCAGTTTTCACATCGTATTCTATGAATAAACGTTATGGATGCCTCGAAACGCCTGCTTATTTCATCTTCGATTCCAGTGATAATTTAAGCCTGCGGTTTTTCGAAGACTATTTTCTGTCCAGTAAGGTAGCGCAATAGAGTTATTCATTTATTTAAGGATAACACAGCCGTCACAACACGTTTATACAGCGAATGATATTCACAACTAAATTTCAAAACATTTTATCTCGGTCTTTCCTCAAGGAAGGCAGTTACATCTGTACACGCCACGAGATGGGGCTTTCATGTGTCAAAAGAGCTTCGTGTTTGTTTGTTTTGTATCAAAGAGAGAACGGTGAAACAACGAGTAGGACGGAAGGCCATCCACCCGTAAATATAGTTTGTGAAAAGAAAAGATAATTGCTGGATATATGCCTCTACAAGTGGTCAGGTCAAGCATGAGATGAGTAGTTTCAGCATTGGTTCCATGAGGTAACAGTGAGTAACTTTCGGTTTCGGTAATATATTGAAATAGTATTTTTACTTTCGTTTTTGTAAATATACTTTCGGTTTTGAGAATATAATTTCGTTCTTAATAATTTTTGTTTATAAATGCTCAGGTTCCCTTCTCAATTATAATTATGTCGGTCTTGAAGGAAGTTAAAGAAGAGTGAATTCAATGAGATTGCTGAAGAACTTGATATAAGTATTCCTACGAGTGTTAAAGTCTTCCATTTAAGAATGTTAATTGAGCAAAGTGATGTTCACAAAACTAAGTATGAAGTTGTTGAAGTTATGCTGTTGAGTCAGTTACTCAGAAGAAAATAGAAAACGAAAAATGGGAGACGCAGGATAGCGTAGACAGAGAAACAAAATTAGAATTATAAAAAAAAATGAACTAGCACAATTAGAAAAACTATCAGAACTCGGTAATTTTGAGAAAGAAACATCGAGAAAAAGTGAAACAGCAACATATTGCGATTCTGAATTATCAAATTGCAATTTAGAAAATTTAATAAAAAAGCATTAAAACATTACCCATTCCAGTTCTTTCACGCCCGGAGTCGTATGGTCTTTTTATCTCATCACTTGAAAGAACTTTCAAAACAAAAATTTTCCAGATGAATTTAAATCAGAAATTTTACTAAATATCTCAGGCCAAAAGGCTACCAATTTAATGGTATATTTGAGTGTGGATGACCTAAGTAATTATGACAAACTTAAAGAAATTGTGTTGAAAGAATTTCAATCCACTCCACAAGAGGTAAAAAATAACTTTCGTAGAACGCAAAAGCTTCCAAACGAAAGCTATGTTCAATTTGCGTCGAGATTAAGTGCAGCATTTGAGTATTATTGCCAGTTAAGAAAAGTAAACGATTTCAAGGGAGTGTGTGATTAACCCCTTAACTGAGACATATATTTCAGAAAAATGGACCAAAAATGGAAAATTTTTTGACTGTTTAATTTTGTTCTTTATATTATTATAAAAGTTAGAAAATGATTTTTTATTACAAAAATAAAATTTTAAATATACCTATTAATTAAAAATACCTAAATTGTACTCCACTTCGGTGTCCGAATCGGACATTGCGAAAAAAGACAATTATTTGCAAAAAACCTCACTGAAAAGCAACCAAAACTAAACAAGAAAGCGAAACTCTGCCTTTGTTTATCAATCCAAGTGTGTCTTTGTTTATCTGACAGCACCCACATTTTCCCTCTCTAGACTGAAGTCATAATCGGTGAAAAACTAGGATCACTAATACCTATCTATACCTACCTATCTATCTATTACGAAAATAGTGAATTAAGTATCCTAAAGTAGAAACGAACTCAGCTCGGGCTTCACAAAATAGAAACGTTAATTTTTCTCCAGCCCGAAGTCAGTTCGGGCATCATAAATACTGCACATAGTAGTTGCCCGAACTGGATTCGGGTGACACTGGCAAGAGGTTAAAGGTTTCCGAGTATTATATTTAACTCATTAGATCGTGAACTTCAAATACACATAAAAAATTTTCCATTTGAGTGCATTTTATATCGGGGTATCGTAAACATTTAATTATGACAAAAAAATAACCGAGATATCTGGGTAAAATTTATTCTGCATACAAATCGATTTTAAAGCACATAATATACAGCTATTAATGTAGATAAGTTTGGTTTCAGAAATCCATAGATTGAAGTAACCTCATCATGAAGAAGAGTTCTACAATGACAGCCTCTAAAAGGAGAAGAAATGTATCACTCTGGGTAGAGACTATGTAGCATAGTCTCAAGAATAATAAATAAAACTTGCAGTTTCCAACTCGATTATTTTTCAGTAATAATTATAACTTTACGATACCCCACGATACACATTCCAATTTATGATATTGTGGTTACTTAGAAATATGGCTTCCAGAAACCAAAAGTATCAACATTAATAATTGTGATTTATAACATTATGTACATAAGGATTTATTAATGCGTAAAATAAATTTTATGCAGACATCTGTCTCATTTCTCAGTAATAACTAAAATTTTAATGATACCCCCCTTGGTTATCATTTTTGTTTTTGACTTTATTTCAAAATTATAAGGTGTATTGGTTGCAATTACTGTACTTTAAAATTGAATACAAATTAACAACCAAAGCCATTTAAGAAAAAAACTAAACAAAAGTTATAAGGAAATAATTTTGACAAAAAATTCTCTAATAAAGACTTTTGCAATAAAGTTCTGTATACATTACAAAAGCACAGTCTCTTGCTTTTATATATATGAAAAGAGACAATAGTCCAAAATGCACAACATTTAATTACAACAGAAGACCTACTTCTCTACATTGACCAAACCTTTCATTTGTATGATGACCACTTGGACTGCAATACAGAACCAATTTAAATTTTAATTTAATTGTCATAGCTTTTGACCAGTTAAATCCAATATATGCAAAAGAGCAGAAGATATAAACTTTTCTTCATTTATATTATTTTTTTATAATACATATTTTCTTTTGTAACTTGCCATGAGTAAATTTGAGAATATAAATTTCAGTAGCAGTAATTCAGATACTGGTATGTATCAGGAGGCACAAGAGTATATAAAAACCAAGATATTTTTAGCTAAATATATGTGTAAATAAATATATAATTCTCAAAGAGAATCATCAAAAGGGTATATAAACAAAGACTAATCAAAGGCTGAATGGAAAAATAGCAATATATATATATATATATATAATTTGAATGTTACACTCGTCAATGCTCAAGTGCAGAAAGTTACAATTAAAGTGGTAGTAGAAGCATATATAGAAAAAATTGATCACAGAAAAAATCTTTCTTACAGAAAAATTTGTCACCAATAGCCTGATGTTGTGCTTCTAGAGCGTGTGGCATAAATTCATATTAAGGGTAAAACCCTTATATTTTCAAAAACAAGTAACTATGAGAAAATAGTAAATACAATATAATTTTGAGTATTGTACACAAGATTTTACCAATTTTTTTATGTTACATGAAAATTTAAAAAAAGCACATGAGTGAATAACTGTAGAAGTCTAGTTTCCCATGATTACTTAATTATTCTAATCACTCACAATATAATCTCAAAAAGTTATTAACCACTTCAAAAATATTTCTAGAAAAACCGGGGAGAAAATTAAAAAATAATAATATTAACATTAATCAAAACAATACTTCTTCAATTTTTGACATTTGTTTTAAATAACAAATTGATAGTAAAAAAAAAATAAGAATAAGGCTTATAAATATAAATTATTCAAAAGTATAAAACATATAAACAAAATAATTCATATATCAGTGAGTTCGTGACATTTCAACAAATAGTATCATTTGAATCATAAAATCTCTCAGCTATTGCTTTAGTTATTTAAAAATTTTGTTCCGATTATCAGTGTTGATACCTTAATTATACTGCTTTAAGCATAAGTAAAATAAATCAAAATTTAATAACTGTACCTGCTGTTCATGATATTTACTATTATTTCACTAAAAACTCAAAAATACAAAATCCTTGTTGAAAATGCATAACTTCTAATTGTAAAAGTATTCATAAAATTATACTATATATTTGCATTTAAGGAAATTTTTAGATAAAATCAAGTAAAAAGACTAAATGATAAGAAAGATAAATTATATGATATATAAACTTTTTATACTCCCATACAAAATTGTCACCACATTCAAATCTATTATTTTCTTATTAAACATACAATAAAATGAAAGTAAAATTATTATTTATAGAAGTGATTCTTTTACAGAAAAGATGAAGAATCAAATGAAAGGAAAAGTCACACTCAAAAAAAGAACATAAAATTTATTAATATGTTCAGTTCTCATATGTATATATTACACTTAATAAATAAGCAATTAGCCTTTGATCTTTTATGATATAATGAGAAAAATTGTTACATATAAAAGCCAGACCACAGCTATCTAAATTACAATTTATTTTTTAAAAATTAAACATGACTAATGAGCATAGTTCTTTTTTTTTCCAAACTTGGCTATTGTAAAAAACGAAAGAAAAGAAAAGAAAAAGATGGAATTAATTTGACATTTTTTTTTATTAATACAACATTAAAATAACTATAACATGAAAATAATCAAAGATATTAAAAGCCAGCTAACACGGACAAGTTAACTGTACAAACATATAACTATAACATGAGACATATTCTTGTTCATGTGTGTTTTGAAACATTGGTTTCAGAGTGTAAAAACGTAGTAGAATTTGGATTATCCTTCTACAAATGAATTTGCATGGCACAAAAAAAAGTTAATTGGAAAAAAATATTTTAACTTTATAACAAATGAACACAGAAACCAAACACCAAAACAATAAAACACGTTAGCTCCTTTTTTTTTTTTTGCTTAAATTGATTACTAGTAATATTTATTAAAAATATATTGTCATAACATTTATATATATGCATTATTGTTTCCATAATCTATTATTATGAAAAATTATAATACATAGTAATTTTTACAGTATATTTTTCAATATCATTAAAAATAGTTTTTAATCATTTTAATTTATATCAAAAACATACTAATTTTCAGAACTCTTCTATCATATGTGTAGCTTGAGAGAGAGAAAATGTTCTAAATATAATGAAAATGGTTTCTTTTGAACTGGTTATTATTTTTTTTAAACAAATTAAGACATGTTACAAATAATATAATTGCACTTATTAACAATCAAAAATCCATATAAATAGAAGATTTTATCAAGCTGTACATTAACATAAACTATAGCAACCATAATTATAGCATAATTGTGTTATTTTATTTTTTAAAAAAACATTTGATATTTATCACATAATAATCTAACAAAGTACATTTAATTAAAAATACTTTTTTTAAAAAAAAAATTACATTTCTTTAACCAAGCATCATGACCTGTGTTAATACATGGACATTCAAAACCAACATCAAATACTATTATTACATGAAATTCACATTAAAATTGTTCGATCCTGATACATTATAACGTGCCTTGATAAACATATTGAATTCAAATACTGATGCAAATTACATCATTAATACATAAAGATAAAATAGTCAATTAATAATTATCATAAAAATTAAAATTAATAATTATCATAAAACTAAAAAAAAATGTTTAAAATGATAAATGTTTCATTTAACAGATGGATAATCAAAAGTCTACTCAAGATGTTTTACACACATTATTTTAGAGCTCACATTGTAACTTTATTTACAGCACTAAAACACAATTTTATTAATTTCAACATGTATACATAAGGTGGTATTCTTCATATGGTAACTGACATTTTGTGTACATAATGTCTTTGCACTTGATTTAGTATTACCTTATTGCTTTGCATAGTATAAATAATAGTACATAAACCCTAACAATACTAAACTATCAATATTTCTGTCTCTGATTCAGCTATTTATTTTGCACTGGGTATTTAAAGACAAAACTACAGTGAATACAAAAAAAGTATCATACAGAGATGCCACTAGAAAACCTGCATTTCTGAAACTAAATGTTGCATTTTTATTTCACCTCAGAGAGCTTTTAATATATAATCTCTAGATTTATAAAAGTTTTTAAACTTGCAGTTTTTTTTTTTATTATTATTATATAATCGCACCTTTTAGTAACTACACTTGTGAAGAAGAAAAAAAAATTTAACTAGAAGTAGCCTAGTTTTACTTTGATTGAAATTGAATTTAAATGTTTTGGTGTTTTTGTGTGTTAAGATACTAAAAACTTGAAACACAATGTTTTTGATTTGACACATTTTTTTTCCCACCAGAACAAATTTTTTTGAAACAACAACGATTAAGATAAAGATGTGGCAAGAGTAACAAAATTCGATAATTCAATAATAATACAAATTAGAGGGGAAAAAAGATGCCAGAATATCTAGCATTTAAAATGGTAATTTCTTTCTGAATGTAGTACATTTGGAACAATATATACTTACAGAAAGAAAATAATCTCATTGATAAAGCTGCACAAATGTTTTGAGGAGCCTCAATATATTAAGTAATTTCTTTTTTAAAAAAATTGAAATTATATACACTACAATGAAAAGATTTTTAACTATAAAATTTATGATCTATGTATATACAATGATGACTTATGAACATAATGAGAAATATATGTATAAAATGGAATATAACAAACTTTCAAAATCCATAAAATAGTACCTATATGATAACTTGGATTTGAAAAAAAAAATGAAAAAAAATATTGTGCCACAAATTTACCAATTCTCAGATAAGTTATGCAACAACATAAAGCAATTTACATCATTAGCATAACCAGGTAGATTCTACAATCTTGTAAATCTCAAAACACCTGAGGATATATTAAATAAAAAGAGTATTATTATTTCGAATTGATTGAAACTTAAAACAGGAAAAAAAATCTAATTCACTGGTTATAGGAAATATGGCAACATTAAATTCCAGTGAACCCGAAAAAACATCATCCAAGGCAACAACAAGTAACTAAATATAAAATTTATACACAATTAAAAAAACCTAATCAAAATTTCAATACACACTCTCACATTATTTATACACTATATAGGTACTTTGACTCACAGTATTACAAATGTACATAAATAATAATGTTAAGTAAATTACAAATTTGAACAGCCTATGAGATTAAACAGCAAATTTATCATGCAAGACACCATTTCAAATATGTTACAAAACATAAAATTTCCTTCTCCTTTCTACACAATGGCTCATTATAGAACACATAACTTTGACTCATCATGTGCCTTGACATACAGCTACCGGATGACATGCTGTACAAGACGTTTAGCGACATACATTGCATAGGGGTTTGAATGGAAGAAATCTCAGGATTTGTATTTTCTTCCTCTTGGTTCTGTTACAAGAAGGGCAATAATGGAATATGGGTAGGTGCTCATACAGGCAAGCATACATACCAAACAACTATACTCGTACGACTATACAAAATAATTTACCGAGCTGAGAGTGGATGCATTATCATTATTTAACACAAAGGAGTGGAAATCAGATGCTGGCCGACTAACAAGTAAACGTGGCTACATCTGATATCACACACAAAAGATCAGACCAGCTGAAGTTTGACAGATGTATGTATATCTGCTTAGCCCACTTGCCTGTAAGATATAGTAAATTGCACTGGAGTGATAGTTCCAAGTGGGCCTATAGATTTCTTTCTTTTTTTTCAATTTTTTAATTTCCTATCTACACAAAAAATGTTTCCTTCGAGGAAGCAGCAATTGAAGGAGACTTATTATTTTTTGTTATTAAAGTCTGGAACCCGTGCAACAGCGCTCGAGGCGAGTTATTAAACCCAAGAGAGAAAGAGAGAGATTGACCATGCATTTTTTTTACATATATACTGTATTGTCAAATTGTTTTTCCTTTCTCATGCTATATATATGCATGTATATATATATATATATTTAATTTATTTATAAAACAATTCTGCTTTTCCTTCTTTTTTTTTTAGTTATGCAGATGAGCACTGGATCCTTATGACACCAGATTTCACATCAAACTGAAAGAAAATTAAACCAATAATTAGTACATTTATAATTAAGATATTAAACAAATTTGTTTTGAAAACCTGCAAACTTTATGTTTGTTTCTAACAAGCCGAGAGTACTTTGAAGCACCTTGAATCCATATAAAAATCCCGATTCTTATATCATACAAAAAGTATAAATCCATAAATGGTCTGTAAACTACATAAAAAAGAAATGTTGTCTACAGTTTTGGACAATGTGGAAAAATAAAAAGCCTAAAATAGTTATGAAGATGTAATCAGAGGATTTAATACATGTCTAACTTTTTATAAATTATTATTAAAAGTAAGAACTCAGTTAAATATTTTTTTACTAAAAAAATGTAAATGCATTTATAAATAAAAATAAATCTGTCCTTTCAACACACTTGTTACTTATCTGTTTTTGTTTTTAATAATCAAAGAAAAATATTTATACATGGTTTAAAAATTATATATCTATTACATACATTATATAAATACAAAAACTTTATTTACAATTACTGAATTCAATATTTTGGTTGTCTGGTGTGAATTAATTAAGTTCTAAGAAATTGTTCTACAAGGTTCAACACAAAAATTTTCGCAATTTTCAGTTCATGGGATATTAGTAATATGTGTTCCTAATGTAAATGAAGGTATAAAATACTGGATCAATATTTACTCTTGTGAGGTATTGATAACATTTAACGGCAAATAAATAAGTATATTCTCTTATTCAGTACTACGACAGAATTATGTTAGCTAACCAAATAAGAGTTAAAGCATCATTTTAAAAAGTAAACATATTTATATATAGATAGATAAATAGTTTTTCATGGTAATAAACAAATAGTTTTATAAATTAATAAACAATGCAATTTCTAATAAAAATTCAACAAATTATTTTGCGCAAAACTTTGAAAAAAATTAAATTTACCAATACATATTTAATAGGATAATTTTTATAGAATTGCAACTCCGTCTTTCACCTGCTTAGAACAAAACCGTACATTATATGTACTTAATTTATAAACTTAAGTCCTAACATGTTCAGCTTTGAATAATCACTATCAATTGCTCTTAGGATGACTACTATTACGGAAGAGCAATTATTATCTGAATACCAATAAACTGAAACATCAGTTAAATGAAAGCATTTCAGTTGGCAAATTCTAATTTACAAATTATGTAAATGTTAATGAAAAGATCTCCAGGATTTAAAGAATGCAATCAGAAAGATATTCAAGACTGGCTCAAGTATAATTTTCATGATCCTAGCTATACAGTATTGATGGATGATGAAATAAGTGTCATTAATCATCAAGATCCTTGCAACAACAAGGAACAGCCTAAAGATTATGATTGTACTGATAAATAGCCATATAGAGAGGAAACTTTTCACTCTCATGATATAGTTAGGAAGTGTTAAACTAATAAGAATAATGTCATGCTACATAATTGCCTCTTTCTCTCTCTCTTTGAATCTCAGCTCTGAAATAAAAGAGAAAAATTTTATTTCTTTTCTTAAACTGTAGACCTATTTTAATGGCCATTTTGAACTTTTAAACTAGGCAAGTCAATTCTCTGTTTTATTTGTAAGACATGTTATATAAAATATGTATAGTTTTGCATTTAATATCACTGCTTCTTTGTTTCATATTGCTCCTCCGACATTAGTATTATGTTTTACTGTAAATAATGTCATCTGAAAAATCAAGTTATCAGAACACCCTTAAAGTCTCCAACTGTTTTGGATAATCAATGCTATACTGTATTTGATACTATCTCCTAAAAATTAAATACATACTTTAAGTGAAGTTTCACTCCTTTAAAATTAAGCAGATTTCATTACAAGGTAAAAATAATAGCTTAATTAACACATCATAACTTACTTCACCACCAATCAGTTGCCATTTGTATTGCGAGTGACCAAATTATTCCTATTATTAGTTTCAGTACCATAAATTTTTCCAGCTTTCTTAGCCATGCTTGCAAGCAATTCCAAGGAATTTTTGTAAGTTGATTTAAGTGATGTCAACCATTCCTTCAAGCCAATCTCATCCTATGAATAGAAACAATTCATTGTATTTATTAGTTAAGAATAAAACAAATATATACTAATAAAAGAACAGGAGTTAATTCCTACTATAAAATACTGTCAATTGATGAAACTGTGAAAAAAATTTTTTAAAAAAAACAGATCTTCAAATAGGCATTACAAAACGCAAAGAGAAAATATAAATGCTAACTGTATATTTTGTTTTATTCATCATACATTTTAATTTTTAAAAAGTCTTCCAATATTTTATCTACAATCAACTCAATAAGAATTTAAACATTAAATTTAAAAATGATTTTTATGACCATGATTTCCAAGACACTTTATAAAATGTGCAAGAGTAATCTTATCACAATCACAAACAATTTTACAATGTTCCATCTCAATCTTTTTTTTTATCATTGACAAGAATTCTAATAAGACAGTTTATTTGTATTTTCAAATATTTAAATATAATAATACTGTAACTACTCATGACATCCTTTATTTATTAAGGGAAATTATCTTGATGGTATGATCTACAAACTGGATAAATATTTGACTGCTATAACTGTACTGTCCGTGAATGTGCTGAGACTACAGTTGCAATACATGGATAATGTTCCAAAGTTCAAAATTTAAATGTTATAACAATTCAATATTTCAAAATATTCATAGTTGATACTTAAAAAAAAAAAAAAAAAAAAAAAAAAAAAAAAAAAGAGTAAAAAATAATTATAGCAAATATTTGAACAAAAAGTGAAATTAAAATTAAAAATACCTTTTAAAATAATGAAATTTTTAGTTTAGTTTTTATTAATGTCACACTAGAAGCATCACGAGGGCTATTGGCGATGGACCTCAAAATTTTGAACCTCGGTCAAGGGACAAGGACAACACCTGAGCTGGCAACCCCCTCTCCTAACTTCCACACCATGCCAACACGAGGACTTTGAACCCTGACAGATTTAATGTACATCAGCCTCGGCGGATCTTTAGCTGTCAAGTATCGAACCCGCGACTGAACAAAAACCTCTGGCCACGAATCCAAAACAATGACCACTAGGCTACCGCGGCCATTTAAAATAAACAAATTAGTTTACACCCACAAAGCAATTACCTTATAAATCAAGTTCCTTGAGAAACATATCTCAAACCTACAAACTTGAAAACATCCATTGTTGAAATTTTAAGAGTAAATTTCTAAATATAAATCAAACTAATAAAGTTAAATGACATCCACTTTGGAAATGTGTAAAGTAAATTTTGTTATATTGACCGAAAAAAAAATGCACCAAATCTGTAATATGTTAGTAAAAATTTATTTCGTATATTCACAATACATTCAGAATTAACAAAATTTCCTTTCTTACGACCAATAAATTTTGATTTGTGTGTGTGTGAAATCTTTTAAACAGATTAAAATTTCACATTTCAAACAACTAAGGAAAATATATAAATATAAATTCAATCATGGGTATGACATATTACTATATCTTTATCAAAACCAATTCATAAACAGAATGGAAATTATATTAGTTCAGGTTAATTTCATAGACACTAATGCCATATTTTGCCAAATTGTATCAGATACATGATTTTTTAAAAAAATAAATGTGATCAAGACCAAACTCTAAATGCATGAAAAAAAGAAAATTGAAGATTGAAATAAAATGTTGTGATGTTGGGCTATTCGCAGTTTTCTCTTCACTAACCTTGAGAACTTTTAATTAAGATTCATTGATTTATCTAAACAACCTTTGTTCAACCAAAAATGAAAGGTGAATATTCAAATCACAAGCAGGTAGAAATGAAGTGAAGCAAAGGAGATAGGAAATATATAAACTCAGCTAGAGAGTCATGATAGAGGTCGAGTGGTTCTAGCATTTGGCAATTGTTCCAGAGTCGAAGTTAGAGCCGAGAATTATTATAAGTTATCGGCTGCTTAGTGAAAGTTAGAAGTCAAGACAGCTACAGTTTGACATTAGTGGTAAGAGTCTGTTAATTTGTTATTGATAGGCTAAGTTAATATAATTACAGTGTTATCCAAGAGAAAGCCTGTTATATTTGTCGTTATACTAGTAATTTGTCAATAACCTTAGAGTCGAAACCTGTGTAATGTCTTATTGTATGCTTTCTTGACTTTTAGCGTTAGTACTTTAAGTTTAGCTATGGCACAAGAGGCGAACGGGAATAGTCAGATGTCACAATGTTGATAGATCAAAATAAAGGAAGGTCACTAAAAAAATTAGGCAAGGCTTCATCCATGTTTAAAGAGGTATCAAATCCCATGATGAAAAGGGAATCTCTCATGCATCTCAAGGTTGTAGAGCTCATAGTTATTTAAAAAAGAAAAGCCACTAAGGAGAATACCAGTATAAGAATAAGTAACCTATACATGTAAAATAACAATGTATATTCAAAAAATGGTATTTCTTTCATTTTCTCCCATCCAAAAAAAGAAAAAAAAAAAAGACAGTTGTATATTCATCCCATATTAAAAAATCTATTAAAAATATATTTAAGAATAAAAGATATTCAAGATAATTGCAATGATTTATTGACATACTATAGTAGTTAAAATAACTTTTGTGATTAATTGGATTTCTAATTGTGTGTTAATTGTTTACAAATGAAATCCAGGAATTTTGGTGTAATATTACATTTAAAATATTAAAAAAAATCTGATACAGAAAATTTAACAATCACCAAATATAATTACTAAACACATAATTTAAAGCAATTATAAGTCTTTAAAAGCATGGAAAAGTCAAATAATAATAATAAAAAAAAGACAGTATTATATTCATCAGACACAGAAAAAGAAAAGAAAAGGAGAATACCAAAAAGAAAAAGAAAAGAAAAATGATTGTTACACCTGAGTGACAATTGTACACATTGTTCATCATTCAACAAAAAAGAACTAAGCTTTTCATCCCACTGAAAATTTTATTACATCATATTAAATCAGCTGGTTGTTTACCCAAAAAATCTTTATGTCACATTCATGTTGGACTATTGTAATACAATAATACTACAATTAGATATATTACAAAAAATGAGATCCTGTTATTCTTCACATTTTTTTTAATAAAAATTATCTTGGCATTCCTTTAAAAAATATCTAGAATATCATACATAATATATATATATATATATTACTAATAATTACAAGATAATTGGGGGGGGGGATTTACATTATTTTAATTTATAAATCATGCAGTATTTATCTAAAATTAGGTTACACTTCTACTGTGAGGAATTATTTTATTTTCATTATTATTTGATTATTAAAAAAGATTTTATCATTTTTTAAAAACCTTACCATTATCAGAAAAATAATGTGAGTGAGTGAATGTAAATTTTATTAGTGCAAGAGCCAGATATGGCTATGCTGCATCAAACAAGATTTAACTGTGGTCTAGACGTCAAGAAATTGAAAAAAAAGACAAAAATTGGTTGACAAGAAAGAGGGTCGAAAATAGAGAAGGATCGCTAGAGCAACCTGGGGGTGCATCACAAAAAAATGATGAAATCAAGAAAAGGAGACAAATTAGATATTTCTGTAATATATATATATATGTGTGTGTGTGTGTGTGTATGTATATAAAAATTATTACCAATATTAAGAATGTAAGTAAAATATTTATTATTTTAATACGTAACTACATACAATTTAATATTTCATTATATTCAAAGTAATTTAATGAAATAATAGCTTATATATATAATATTATATTTTTTAAAAAAACATTTTTATATTAGCAAACTCTAAGCTTTAAATATAATGAGAAGTAAGGCAATAAAAGTTTCGGGTACTTGTGAACATTCTTATGCATAATATACATGCTTCAAAAGAGTTTCAAATCTTGATCAATACTGATGTTTATAAATGTTTAAAAAAGAACTTCATATATTCGTTAATAAATTATTCGATAGAAATAAATTATTCAAATAATTATTACTGGAGTTAAATAATCTTGTTTCTACACAACAAAAAGCCCTTATATTGGTTCCTGTCTTGAATATTGAATAAGAATTTTAAAGCCATTGCAAATTATACCTATCACATTAAATGTAAGAAACATTTCCTTCCCATCTCTTCCAACTATATTTGAAATAAAAGATTAAATGAGAAACAAAAAATCCTTCAACTTACTGGATTCGTCAGAACTATTTTAGCATCCCTTTCCTTGTCCACTTTCATTTTTAAAACAATACATTGTTCCCCTTTTACCATAACATAATCTGATATCACATCTTCAATCTGATCCATAAATATCAGCTAAAAAATTAAACATTTTATGCAAACAAGTAAAAACAATTAAGATACAAAACAAAACTAAAATAAACTTCATAATGCAAAGTGAAAACACCAAATTATAAGTTTTTCAATCAACTAACAAAAAATACCATACTTTTTTTTGTTACATGTAAATAAGAAATAATCACGAAAAAAGTTATCCTACACTTATAAAACATTCATGAAAAAAAAATGCATCTTTACCTCTGGTTTGGCACTACTTGATTCTGTGTGTAATTCTAAACGGTTAGGATACAGTTTACCATATCGAGTTTGCCATGCTGAAGCAAATGGACCACCTAATTTCTTGATATAGCCATGTATAATGCAGTCAGATTCTAGATAAGAAAAAATGTGGTGTTGTGGTTAGTTATTATTATTACTAAATTATTAGTTGTGGAAATTATAAGATTAGTGTTATTTGTAACACAACTTTATTTAACAAAAATAAGTTTATCATTAATTGAAAATGATACTCCATGCTTATATAAATATTTTTGAACAAAAAAAAAAAAAAAAAAAAAAACTAGACTAACACAAATAACACAAAAATAGATTTAGCTATAACAGCTTATGACACAAAAATAGAGTTAGGTATAATATTTACTTAGTTTTAAAAAAAAATGTGGTAAATTTTATAAACATTAAAAGCGATACTGTACTATAAAGAAATGCTAACAAAAGAGCAATTCATTTAATTTATTAAGTTCATTATATATATATATATATATATTCAAAAATTTCCCCAATTAAGAAAAATATTAAAAATTGTTAATTAAATCTCCATCTCCAAAATCAATTTAATGCCCTTCTTAGTGATATATTTTTTAATTCTTCTATAAAAAAATATCACACAAACAATTTCAATAAAATATAATATTTTTGCATTACTATTCCTAATATATCCACATACACACCTTTTTCATCATCAAACTTCATTTTCATCTTGGCTTTCTTCTTTTGTTCAGTTTTATCTGCTTCTTGATTAATGGTGTCAAATACAGTTTCAGCTATCTCTTGTTGCCATCTTTCAGATATGACAACAGGGAAGTTTTTATAAAGCTCCTGATCTGCATCTGTCAACTACAAAAACGATTAAGTCAGTTCTTTTAATGATAGATAAGATGTTAAAATCACTTTAAAATGTAAGAGAAAAAGAAAATAAAAAAACAATCAACAAGCAACAGAAAAACATTGTATCCAACAAATTTGTTAAATAACCCTTTCACGATTCAGGGAAACATTCCCCCTCCCCCATTTTAAAATTAGTGATTGTCATATTTTATTATAACCTTATCTGTAATTTTTTTTATACAGAATGTCAAAATAGAATGTATGTTGGAAGGCAATTATGTAAAAGGGAACATTTAGAAGGGGAAAAAAAAGAACAGACAAATCCAACTGGTACCAATTATAAAACTGTACTCTGTTGGGACTGTAAATAGGACATTATTATTTCAGTTTATAGTGTCATGTAATAATATAATTACTGTTTATGTTTTATATTATTTGATAAATATAAATTTGTGCAGTAAAATATATTTGAAAAAATGAAAACAAATACCTGATAATGACAAATAATTCTCAGGGGGAAATAATATTTCCCATAAAATTCTAAAAAAACTACACTTTGAAATGTATGTTTCTTATGATTGTCATATATTTTATGTCTAAACAAACTAAAATAAGCAGTTACATACTAATATTTATTCTTAGCTAACTTATAGTCTTGTAAGGGTTATAAATGTCAATTAAATTAGTCATTTTCAGCAATTACTGAAAATAAAGTCACCTTGATTCCTTTGGTATCTTCTTCATCAAAGGAACCAATATCAAATGCATCAGCTGCATTGACTTCTCCACGAGGAGGTATGAGTGGAGGGGGATATTTCTGAAGATATACTAGCTGCCAATCAATACCCGTAAAAAAAGGATGCTCTTTCACTTCATCAGCTCTATAAAAAAACAATAAACAGCCCTAATTTTTTAAAAAGAATTATAACAACAATAATTTAAAAGATAATTGATTCTTAATTAAACTAAGGCCTTTAAGGAGATGAGAAATATTATTTAAAATTGAATAATGATTTTTAAAATATTTTTGAGCTTTCCAACTGGGGAAGAAACAAGAAATATAAATTAAAAATTTTATCTAATTTTAAAATTACGAAGAAGCCTAACATAGTAATTCAGCTTAAATAACAATTAAATTGGCCTTTTTTTGAATGATATAGTCTATGATTATTTGAGGCCCCTAACAACAAAAAGCGGTTAAAAATGTTAGACTGATTCAAACAATTACATTGGCTCCCCCTTTCTAACCAAGAACTAGAATATAGAAGTGATGTGTATCTTTTTTCTTCCAATTACATCTTTGTAATTATTATCAAACTTCAACATACAGTCAAAGAAAAATTTTAATGAGTATTTAATTATCATCCAAAGTAAAACTTTTTTCGAAAGATGTACTATAATTAAAAATAAGTGAAAAAGTGAGAAATGTTTAAAAAAATGCAATATACCAGAGAAAACCACTTTCATTAGCTACATTACAGGAATAAATTGAAATATTATACAGAATAATTCTGGAGAATATCAGTAAATATTGATCATACAGAAGTTTATTGAAATTAAAAATATCTGGATTCATTACTAATAGTACACCATTCAATGTTTATACATGTATAGAAGTAAAATGTTTTCTACATATACACTTTTCATGTCGAAGTATATATACATATTATATTGTATGTCAAAAAATTAATAAATTTTTGCAAACAAAATCATTTCTTAATAGATAATAAACATTAAGAAATTATCAACTTCATAGCCATACTACCATGATTATTTTTCAATAACTATGCAAAGTAGTGTAATAAAAATATTTTAATTTATTAAATTTCTGTATGTAATGCTATTAAAGCATAAAATAATCTCCTAAAATTCAGCAAAATAAAATTTAAAAAAAAAAAAAATTAATGCCATAATATTGTTTACATCTACTGAATGTAACTAAAAAATTAATAAGACTCTGATTCATTGAAAATTAAGTTAAGAGGATTATTGTCATCTTGCATAAAATTGCATACAATAAATTTGAAATACAAGAACATACCCTTGGGCTTTGCAGCCAAGCCTTTTATCCACATCCCTTTGAAGCAGACCTTCCAAAAGATTTTTTAACTCAATACTAAAACTGTCAGGTAATTCCACATTCTGAAATATTTAATTTTAACAACAAAATGAAATCCAAAAATATATAAGCATACAAATAAAAATTAAGTATCACATAACATCAAAATAATTAAATAATTATAATACTGATTAAATCAAAAGGAAATTTAAAAAATATTAAACTAATTCTCACTAATTAATACAACATGAACTCCCACAATTAGTTTCACTTAAGAATTAAACCCATTATAGATAATGAAATGACTAATTACAATAAATTGTATAAACCTCACTTCCATAGAGCAAATACAAATCAGAGGAATATTAATAGACATTGATATTGAAATATTATTGAAATTTTAAGCTGCTATCACATAGAATTATTATTCTACACTCAATACACAAATTGTTTGTTTACAAATGTTACTTTACAGTAACTTAACTGAGACACACATATATACACCGTATATAAAACATTAAGAACATCCCCTGCAACATCATAACCCCATAGCATCTGAAAAAACAGAAATATAGATGCTAGACACTTTCTCATCACTATATGTGCTGCATAAATTACTTTTTCAGCTAAATGACCAGATGAACCCTAACTGGTTAAAAAGAAAGAAAGAAAAAAAAAAAAAGATTTTTCCCCCAGTTCATACTACACTAAGCAATCAAATTTACAAAAACCAAAGAATAAAATTACTTGAACAAAAAAATTCAATTAGCTTTAGCTTGTTAGAATTAACTTTACAACTTAATCATAAAATTATTCACATAAACAAATATCAGTTTCTTCATTGCTCAAAAAATATATTAATGCATGTATAATTTAGTATCATAAGTATTTTCATAACTGTGTTAAAGTATACAAAACAGTGTTAATTTTAATATTTAAGCTAAAGTTGTGGAAATTAGCAACTGCTGGGGGGGGGAGGAAATTTGCTTTGGTAGATGTTAACCTAATCTCATTTTTATGCAGATTTATTCTTTGTAAGAAACAAAATAAATTTTTAGGAATGAAGATTGAATAGATAATTCATCAGGAACCAAACAATCATGGTTAATGCAACATTTAATATACACACTAAAATTCATGATGAGGATAATATAAGATCATTTATGACAAAAAATGAACAATATTTTTAAAATTTTAATAAATACTTTGAAAGTCAGCAGTTTTACTCTCAAAATATTTAATATTATTTAATTATACATAAGGTACTCTGGACTTTTAAAAATGTAAATAAGGCATAAAAATTTCTAGAAAAGCAAAAAAAAATTTAAACACTAAAGATAAAAATAAAGTTTATCAAAATAATAAATCTACATTATTTCTTTAAGTCATACTAATTCCAAAGCGTTATAAATGAAACATTACTAAAGGTTATGAAAATGTTCAAAGATGAAATTTAATTTTAATAATCCTGATTAAAAAAGGTACAGTTAGAAAAACTCTTTTTGAAAGCAAAAATATATTGTATAAAATATTTTACTTTTCAAAAAAAAAAAAAAAAAAAAAGGTTCTAAAAATAAATTAAATGCATATATTTCATCACAAAGTTCCTCGGTTTAAACTTCTATTCCACATTCTAAATTTAAAATGTCCCTTATTTTATGGGACTAAAACTTACTATTATTTTGTATTTACAATGGAAGAAAATGCTCAAATTATTAAATTTTGCCTCTTTCACTATATATATATATACACACACATTTCAGACAAAATTATGCATCATGTTAATTATTTATTAAGTTATATTACATATAAACAATCATTATTTCTGTTTCATCACTAGATTCACCAAAAAGAATAATTTAAATGTAGTAATATTTAAAAGCACTTGTTTCATTACAAAAAATAATATAATAATATTGATCAAATTGGAAGATAATTTTACATAAATCACTAAAGATATTTTATACTTTTACAATTTTTAAACTTCTAAATTGAAAAAAGCACACACAAAAAGCATTAAAAATCCTACCTACCATGGTCAGTGTCATTCTATCAATTTCATGCTTATCTTTTGTTTTATGCTGCCTGAATGGGCTGTGACTGTAAGAAAAATTTTATCATAAAAATAAAAGAAAAATTAAATATAAATTGAGTTATATAGATTTTATAATCAAATACCTAAAACAGATATTTTAAATTCATTATATTATTATACATTAGGTTAACAATGATAAAATTAAATTATTTAGAGATAACTTCACAAAATATTTTGTAGCAAAATAATCCTTTTCTGCTAAAAAGGCAATAAAAGAAAAGTATATTTGTCAAAAAACGTAATTAATCATTATTCAAAGAAATAAAATAAATTCATTTCATTAACAAAACCTGCAAGATAAAATAAGCTTTTCTTTTAACATGACACAAAATATAATTTGAATAAAAGAGGAATTCCTCTCAAAATTGAAACAAAAATTAGATTCAATTAAATATTGATTAAGATACCTTTACTTTTGAAATGATTAAAAATTAATAAGGAAATGACAAAGCACACATAATGAAAATACAGTTTTAAGAGAAAGCAACCTTTATATTCCATTTCATAATTTTTAAACTAATTCAATAGGCAATAAAATTTAGTAGTAAAAATAAAAATGACTGTAAGCTTAAGCTTTGCAACACTTAGCAAAAATTTATATATTACAACCATAACTCAAAAAAATAAAAATCATGCATATTATAAAGGATTAAATTATATATAAATTACACTAAGAACAACCTTACTTACTAATTTTTATATTAATATTTATATTAATTTTATTACTTCAATTTCTGTTAAAGAAACCAATAGGAAAGAAGAAAAGATGAAACACTTGAAGATTAAATCATAATACTTACCCTTTAAGTAGCTTGTATAACATACATCCTAAGGAGAACCAGTCTGCACTAGAATCATAAGCAGTTCCTTTTGATAATACTTCAGGTGCCATATAACCGTGAGTTCCACTAATGACGAGAAAAAAAAGTTTTTAATATTCCTTTAAATATTAACAAACATAAAACAATATAATTTTAATACTCTCATTCACCCCACAAATTGTTTTAAGCAAAGTTCTGCAAAGAACAGATTTTACCACCAAAGGCTCTAACTTTTTAAAAACAATTGCTCAATTATTCAATTAAATATTAAACTTTAAGCAAAAAATGAAACATTAAAGTAAACAATGATATTCTTTCCATACACAAAAATTAAAGCAAATGATAAATTATTAAATTGAATATATTTTTCAATAGGCATAATTATAAGCTTTCATAAATTGAAAATAAAAATAAATCTTTATGTGTATTATATATAATCAATTCTTAACATTAATACTTCAATGAGACAGCTACAATTCAAATTGAAACTATTTTGAAATGGTTGGAAGAAATCAAATTAGATGAAACAAGTCACATTTAATACTTTTATTTTGAAAAATTGTTGGGGCGACATTTAGAGGGTGTATGATAACAAAAATCTATTTGGTGGCTAATAAAAACTTTCTGAAACATGGGGGAAAAGCAAAGGGGAATTTTTTTTATTTTTACATAGAATTCTTTATAATTACAAAATACTATTATATTGCACATAAAATTATTGATCAGAACACTTTAAGAATTGAATTCCCCAAGAATTCAAATATATTGTCAATATTTGTCACAATTAATTCTAATATGCATAAAAAGTTTCACAAAAGAAACTTACACACTAGCATGAGGTTTCTTTTTTGAAAAATCACATGCAAGTCCTAAATCAGAAATGCGAACATGACCATGTTCATCGAGTAGGATATTTGCTGGCTACAGAGGAAGAAAGTAATATCTATTTCAGCAGACAATAATAAAGAGAAATATTAAAAAGTACATATTTCCATAATCTTTTAATTTTATTTATTAATTTAATGAAATCAATATGCTATCATTATTTGATTTTTATTATTAAAAAATTCAGATGGATTAGCTTATATATCACTTATTTAATTAAATTTAAAAAATTTCTCACAGTTTTTTTAAAACTTAAATATAAGGAACAGCTAATATCAAAATATGTATTCAATGAACTTATAAGTCACACACACATATATACATATATAATTTTCACAATGCAATGAATATATTACAATTGAACTGCATGACAAAATAAAAGTTATAAAATAATAACATAATTCAATCAGTAATTTAAATAACTTAAACAAATAAAAGCAGTCTCCTTTCTACTGTTAGAATACCTTCGAAAGATCTTATGCAAGATCAAAGACAAATTTCTTACCAGAAATTCTTATTTTACATTTCCATGATAACCCCCTTTTTTGCTATCATAAAAAAAATTTCCAACTTAAGAAAAGGCTTTAGATTAATATTTGAATCAAATTTATTTCAAATAATTTTATTCTAAGAAATAAAAGCCAAATGATAAAATGAAACTTGCCACAGAAAATAAATGTTTCCAAAGAAAAAAAAAAAGTAAGAAGTATAAAAGTTATATGAAATAAATTATTGAAATTATTAATTTGAAAAAGCAAACAAAATATAAACCAAAATGCATATTATAAGTTTTTCTTATTATTTTCACAGCTTTTTTTTTACACAAAATGCAAGGAAAAAAATCTCATATACAAAAGACTTTTTTTAAAAAAATTTTATTGCAACAATATAAAAACAAATATTTTTAAACAAAAATAATAAAAATATGACCTTGAGATCTCTATAAACAACAAAACGTTTGTGCATGTGCTCTAATCCCAATATGACTTCAGCAGCATAGAACCTCATTTCTTGCTCTGTAAATACACCATGTTGGGACAAGTGATAATGTAGATCACCACCTAAAAAGAAATATTATTATTAAATGAAAAATACAGTTGGGCAAAATTGTGGCAAACATTTAAGCCTAATATTTTCTCAGCAATATAATACATATACAGCCTCCAACTGAATATTACACAAACTAGCCTAATATTATTTTTTAAATTTCAATATTGAAATGAGTATGAATATGATTAAATTATGGAATCTTTTTTTAAAAATCTCGCATTTAATAACTAAAAAAATTTACATTATGCCAATAAAAATTGAAGAAAATGGGTTAAAATTTGTATATCTAATGAACTTCTTTCCCTAATTTGTTT
>BMAW01092600.1:479618-502819 GCA_019974015.1 Nephila pilipes | reverse complement strand
TATGCAAATAAATGAATGTACAGACACACATATATATGCAAATAAATTTACCATTCATTAGGTCCAAAATAAAACACAATTTGTCTGGGGTTTGAAATGCATAGGTCATACACACAATAAATGGACAATCCTCCTGAAAATTTTATGAAAACAATAAGTTTAAGTATTCATAATAAATAACAAAACACAATTATTTTATTATACTAAATAAGTTTTTATTTTTCATAGTATGCACAAGATTACTTCATTAATAAGTCCACATTAATAAATTTAAAAAAAAAAAAAAAAACTACACACATGCATTCCAAAAAAATAAAACTTAAGGAAAAAATAATAAAGAAACAAAAATTTTCAAGAAAAGAAACATTACAACAACATGTAAAAACATGGTGGGGAAATAAAAATCTTCCATATTTTGAAGAGGTATAAAATTTTTTAAAAATATATCAAGAAAAGAACTGAGTATATTTTAGTATACAAAAAACAATTTTACTTATGGGTCATAAAAATTATATCAGACAGGATAAAGCCTGTCAGTGTCAACACATTTCTGAAGATGTTCCTGGAAGTACATCATCACTCAATTTATGTCTCTCCTGAAAGATATGAAATGGGCAGAGAACATTTCCTTGAACACTGAGTAGTGTAGGGTGCACCACACATTTTATATCCACATCATCCTGTTTGGTATGTAGATAGGTCTCCAACATTATAAGGTACCAGTCAAAGGTCTGTTATTTTTTATTATTATTTATTTATTTATTGCATTACTTTCCTCAAAAAAAAAAAAAAAAATGGGTCAATTGCGGCAACGATTCAAAAATAAATTTTTGATCTCGTACACATGCATTTCTAAAGAACATGAAATGTATACAGAACTCCTTTTGCTTCACTACCACATATTGGTTGTCCCCACAATATGATTCAATAACAAGGCTCCAATGTTCACTGGTCCAATTCATAGTGGGTACTGTGAAAAAGGTTCAGATAACTCATTTAGAGCCACAAAATCAAAAGTGAGAGCAGCAAAGACAACACCACTTTCCTTTCTATTTCTTCTTGCTGACTTTGACAACATCACAGTATTGAAAATAGTAGAGACTAGCCAACTGCATAAGACCCATACCAACTCTCTCCTCCCACAACAGCCTATACAATGATCCCTCCAAATAAGAAAGAATCTTTAAGTCCATCCTGTATATGACTTGCATCATTCAAAATAGTATTTGAAATCACTATTTATATCCTCATTTCATGGAGCCAAGGTACTAATAGATTGATTAAAAATGCTGTGCTTTTTCTAATATATAAATGGGAATGATATTAAAGGTACATGAAATAAAATAATTATTCACATTTTTCAGTAGATAATTTAAGTTTAATGTTCATGTGAGCTTCATTACATTTAAATATTCGAAAAGTATACTTAAAACATTTTATCCTAATTAATCTTTAAAAAAAATGTTAAAATTTATTTTTAATAGTAATATGTATTTATTAAACTGAGAAATGCAATAAGAATTTTTTTCCATTAAAAAAAAGTATAATTTTTAAATTAAAATGTGTTCTCATTTCTGTTCTTCTATAATTTTGAGCCATTCGAAAAAGTGTAGAAAAATCTCAACAGAAAATAATACTTACTCCAGTGCTCACAAGGGAAAGCATTATCCTCTCATTTAATGCTAAAGTTTCACCTTGTTTCATTTTTATCCTTTTTTTATCAAGGCATTTCATTGCATACCTGTAACAATAATTTAGGAATAAATTTTAAACATTCTAAAAAATATGGATTAGGAGTAACAAACAAAATATCTGTCCAATTCTCAACTAATAAATAAACAATTCATAACAGTTGTTTTCATACATTTTTGGTTAGCATTAGCTTGTGAAAATGTTTCTTCTGTAGCTCTAATAAAATAAGCAATTACTTCTAAGAAAATTAAACATGAACATAAAGATATTATCAAGAGTGGAAAAAATTCCACTTTAATGTTTTTCTCAAAAATTCTGTAGCCCCAAAACACAGCTTGAATATTATATATATATATATATATATATATATATATATATATATATATATATATATATATATATGGTTGAAACAATGAATGATCATTTTCTTTAGAATAAAAAATAATTCATACATTTAAAAAAAATATATAAGGAAAAAGTTCTATGCAAAATTTTGCAAAGAACAGATTTAGCCTCTCAAGGTATGTTTCTTTTTTTATAATTATTATTAAATTACTCAATTAAATTTAAGAACTGAAGTAAACGACAAACTATTAAATTGAATATTCAGCTACATGTAATTAAAATTAAAGCAAATGATAAATTATTAAACTGAATATATTTAAGCTAAATGTAATTAAAATTGAAGCAAACAATAAAAAATTGAAAAGTGATCTGGTATGTCAAAATGCCACACCTAAAACAATAGTCCTTTAGGTGGCAAATTAGTAATAATTTCAATTGCACCAACAATTTATTTCAACAATAAGAGAAAAATTTAACCTAATAAAAATGAAAATTGAGTTAAAGAAATACCCTAATTAAATATCGATAGATTTCGAGTACACCTTCAGAGAACAAGCAAGAGTATCAGAAATTATATAATGTACAAATATAAATTTAAAAATAAATGAGTTTATTAAACAGGAAAAATTTTAAATAATAAAACAGTACATAAAAATCTTTAAAAAAAATTAATAACTTCTGCATTTAATTTTATCAAAATTGAGAGATTTTACATTACTATTACATGAAAAAAATATTTTTTAAACTTGGATTAAAGGGGGGGGGAGAGAATAGCTTTCATTACCAAGATCATAGAAAATACAAAAAGTACCATAAAATTTAATAACACTAAAAAGCAAATACTTTTATTCAAATTTAGGAGAATACAGAAAAGGAGGTAGTTTACAAAGGTGTGTATGTTATGCATATATTAAGAACAGATTAATTTTTTTAAAAACAATTTTGAAATTCGCTCTTATTAAAGTTTTCTTACATTTTTCCAGTATCAGCTTTCCGACAACCATAAACTTCACCAAATCCACCTCGTCCAATGATTCGATGAACACTGAAGTCATTCATTGTTAACTGTAATTTCAAAAATATATTATGCACTACAAAATCACAAATAATTTAAGCAAAAATTAGAAGGACAAACACAAAGTGTACCTCAAAAATTGGACAACATTACAAAACAAACTATTAAAAAAAGTAAAAAAAAAAAAAAAATACGAAATAGTTAATAGCTTTAAAAAATATTAATGAAACAAAGATAATTTAATTCTTATTTTTAGACCAAATGCCATTGGATTTTCTTCCAGAAAGAATGCTTGTATGTTAAATATTACATATGTGTGTGTGTGTGTGTATATATATATATCTTTATGTTATAAACTAATGTTTATTCAATACAAAAAAGTGACTAATAATATATGTATAATTCATACTTGTGTGTATGTATTTACTCAAGGTACTCAAATGTATCTCTATAGAAATAATGAAAATTATTAATTATTATTTAAAAAATATTAATGAAACAAAGATAATTTAATTCTTATTTTTAGACCAAATGCCATTGGATTTTCTTCCAGAAAGAATGCTTGTATGTTAAATATTACATATGTGTGTGTGTATATATATCTTTATGTTATAAACTAATGTTTATTCAATACAAAAAAGTGACTAATAATATATGTATAATTCATACTTGTGTGTATGTGTTTACTCAAGGTACTCAAATGTATCTCTATAGAAATAATGTATCAATAAAGAATTATCGTTATTGAAACCACTCATTTTACAACCTTAAAATGCAAAAAAAAAAAAAAAAAATTGCGCAATATTAAATAAAATTACACTTCATTATATAGTCTGCAACAGATCTTGCAAGCAAAATGTAACTTTAATAAAATTAATAAAAAAAAAAAAGGTATTTGTACCTCTCATATTTAATTTTTTTTTCTTTCCTTTTTTACATGAAAATAAAAATTTATCTAATAAATTATAGACTTCTTAATAATGCCAATGTACTTACTTGTATGTTAAGCTCTAAGTTTTTCCATTGGCAAAACCTTGTGTATTTTTCACTAGAAGAATATGAAGGGGGGAAATTGTAAGTTATATCATTTGAAATCTTGATCACTAGTTCCAATAAATTAATAAAAAAAAAAAATGCATGTCTAAAATTTCTTAATTGTCAATAAGATGTAAAACGGTGCAAAAATAAATGTTTAATTTTTTTAATTATACTTTCAAATTTCATATAGTTTTTAGCATAAATGTAAAAATTATTTCAAACAAAAGAAAATTATTTTGCTTACCTTTCAATAAACTTACTAAATATGTCACCTCTTAATAAACTAAATATTTCTTCTATATATGGCTGAAAGAAAAGATAAAAACCTGAGAAAATGAACAAATAAGAACTAAATAAATAAAACACATTGCACTAAAAACAAGGTAAATGTATTACCTGAAATAAATTAACTGGAACTTCATTTTTCATCAGATACTTTTGTACATAGCTAACAGATTCTTTGGAATAATCCTAAAAATAAAATATAATTTATTCATTTACAAAATATATTTTATGTAAATGACTTATTCATAATATTATAAAAGTAGAATACCTTTTCTATGTAATAAAAAAATAAATTTTTAACAACTGTTCCCTCCTTATTATTTATAAAGAAACATTGAAAGTAACTGTATTTCACAAACTTAAACCTGCTGTAATTTAGTATAAAAAACATGAAAAGTAATTGGAAAAAATTGGTTTATAATACCGAAACTTTTTTATTTGCAAGTAAATACAATCTACTGTTTTATAATGTTTAGTACAATGTTATTCTAAAATAATAAAAATATTATTTGATCTATAAAATGTTAAAAGGATAGGCACAGTTGCCCCCCCCCCCGAAACGAAAGGCACCAGAATTATTTGTACTTGCTTCAAAAATTTATAAGCTTCAAGACTATGAAATATTTTTAGATTTGATAAATATCATACAAATTAATGATAATTTCATAATGTAGATTCAAAGACTTTAAACAGATACATTTCAAAATGTAAAATTCAAAGATCAAAGCTACATGCACAAAAAACTTTCGTTTCAAAGAAATTACAAGCTTCTTGAGGAACACCAAGATTTATTTACCCATTACAAGATCTGAATCGATATGTGATTGTATAGATAAGTAATAAGAAAAAGAAAACAAAAGGATAAAAACCTGTACTTGACATATCGCCAAGAAAACAGAACAAATCAGAATAGACAGTTGATCTGGAGGAGGAGGGAATCTATGCAACTTTCCTGTGACAAAAACAGAAAGGAAAGAGAAAGAGGGGGAAGCGATAGTGAATGGTCCATTTACTACAATTTTTATGCTGATAATCTTTTTTTCCATGATCAAGCATTTATTTTACCAAGGCATCATTTCTAGAAGAACGAATGGAAAAGACGTTTCAAAAACACTAAACAAAAACTTAACAATTGGCTATGTCTGTTTAGGGTCTTTGCCGAAAGAAAAAAAATTCAAAAACAGCATTAAACGATTATCACACAATCTGTACTTTTAGGATTTCTTACTGTGTGTGAGCATCGACAGCATTATCATTAATATATTATTCATTATTTAAATCTAACAAATAAATATGTTTTACAGTGTTGTCGGAAATACATCAGTACGAAGAGAATAATATATCATAAGTATACCTGTGTATACGTTTTTTTTTTTTTTTTTTTTTTTTTTAAGTAAACCGTTTCAAAACCTTTATTTTTAGAAATCGACCCCTGTGTAGATGCAAAGTCTAATTGTCCAAAAGGCTAACTGAACTGAATCCTATAGAAGAGTCACAATTTTTTCAATATGTCCTCGTATACGTACAACTAAATCATTCCCATAAAGAGCAAGGAGAGGTCTGAAATATTTAAAAAAAAACCGGCGTCCTCTAAAAAATTCATATTATCCTGCGTATGTTTATATAATGAAAAGAGGCAGTCAGGGAGAGGGCAATAATTAATTAATAATAAATCATTTTAAATCTTGTGCTTCGAAATTCTTCAGTTTATTTATACACGAAAAGTAAGTTTTAAAAAAACTCTTAACAAAACACATTAAAACTACCACTTTTGTGAGTGCATGTGTGTCAATTCACAACATTTAAGTCGATAAAGTTTTTTTTTATTTAAAATTAAAAAAAAATCACCCCACATATAAAACACAAAGGAAAAACAAAATATAATCATACTTAAGTCTATTTTCCAAACTTTAACTGTACATTAATAAACAGAAAAACTTCCGACTTTCAAACCTCATTCCACGGAGTGGATTTTTAAAGACAGAAGAAGATAACGAATAAAGAAACACGCCGAAGAGCAAACAAAACAAAAAAAAGTAATAATGTTCAGCACAAAATTCGACAACAAATGTGTAAGACAAGAAAAGAAACGGAGTTCCTTTCTGGCACACGCACAAATCCTTACAAAAAAAAAGTTCCGATTTACAGATTAAATAAACGGAGAAAGATAAAAAGAAAAAAACTATTTTAAGACGGGATTAAGGAAATAGTTTTGGCGTTTGTAAGAATAAAATAACTCTTACAGAAAACTTCTAAAGAGAAGGTGGTCCACGGATATTGAAAGAGTAAATCTCATTTACGTTTCTTTCCAAGACTTTACTAACAGACGAAACAAAAATGCCTAAAGAGGTCTTTTGATTTCGTTTCAGCTGATTTCTATGAAGTTAATACAGTTGAATGGGGAGGGGGATTTAAATATTTTAATTTGATAGATCTAGAATTGAAAGCTCCGAAACCACTCCCCTCCCTCCCTATTTTTATGCAATTCAATTTTGAGAAGTACAATTTACTTTGTCCTAAAGATGGAGGACATTGCGGATTGCATTAGAACATGTTTTGGATCGATATGCTGTTTTAACCTTCGCCAAAAGTCCACAGAGGCATAATCATATTTGACTCAACAGCTCAGGGTAGGCCAATACATTATTTTATTCTTTTGAAAATTCCTCCAAGATAACCGGCTTTTTGTCTCGGTCCTGCCAATTCCTCTTCCTAATAACCTGAAAATTTGAATCAACAAACCACCACAGATCTGGTCTTCCTTTTTTTTTCCGACTAGTAATAGGCTTTGCAACAAAAATCTTCTTTACTGGATTCTTCTCAACCATTCTAACAATACGAACCCCTTTAATACATTTAACGAAACCAGCTCATTAAAAATTCTATAAATTTCAGAATTAAAACGTCTTCGCCGAAGGCCATTTTTTTACGCCACCAAAAATACTTCTGAGAAACTTTCTCTTAAAAATTGTAATTTGCATTCCTCATTCTTACTTAGAGGCCAAGTTTCTGGACCATTTATTAGGACCGGCTAAAAGTTTTATAAATAAGAAACTTTTTTTTAGAGAGAAACTGCATCAGTTGTAAACCGATCATGAAGAAAATTGATGAACTCGTATAATCCAAGTGTGAATCCTAAAAAAAAAAAAAAAAAAAAAAAAAACAGTAATAAGAATTTCTTAAGCAGATAAACGAGTTTTTGCTTTCAGTGGAGCAGTTTTTCTTTTCCATACTAAACCAAAAATATCTAAAGACTCTGCACTATGCATGGAGCGGGTTTTAGCTGCTGGAAATATGTCCATAGTAGACCGCTTTGTTTAACCATTTGAGTCCCAGAGGATTTTGAAAAAACAATGTCGAAGAATCCAGAACAGCGCAACAGCGCTTTATCTACATGGGTACGAAAAGACACAAGCAGCGCCATAGCGTTTATTTTATTTTATGCCGGAAAGACTCAAGCAGTGCGATAGCGCTTCTTCTATTTTATGTTCTGCACATATAAGATTTGTTTTCTTCTGCACATACGATTTGTAAGACTTCGACAGTCGATGGCGCACCATCAGTGGTCCACAAAGCTCGAAATGAGCTGGGTTTTCTCGACATAAAAACTGGACAACGCGATCGAACTGGATCGATGGTTGGGACTCAAACGGTTAAGGTGTTAACTAAATAAATGAATATATGATGAAGAAAACGATATGTCACACAAATTAAAATAACTTATCAAGGTTGCAGTGGCAAAATATATTAAAATCGTCTATCACTATTAAAAAGTCTGGTTTATATTTGACCTTTGTAACTGATATTTCCTTCCAAGTCTTTTTTAGTTTTTGTCAGATTTTGGAATTATGTTCCTCTTATTTATCGTTCTTTCAGCTGATACCGTAGACGCTCATAGGCAGAATTTTATTCCATCAGGTTCAATACGCAAGTTTTATATTTATAGTTAACATATTTTTTTAGAATTCAACGCATACAGAAATCAATAATTCCAGGTAATTATTGCTTCCAAACCGGAAAATGAAAAATCTTACAGTTATAACCGAAACTGGACAATTTTTAATAGAAATTATATTTATATTATAATGATTGTGGACTGCAGAGCAAATAATAAGATTATATCGATTGTCTCCATTCGTATATATAAATCACATTTACAATAATTCAAACCTCAACATAGTAGTTTCTATGTATGTGTATGTATGTATATGTATTTCTTCCTCGGATAAAACTATGGATACTTTCAAAACTTTTTCTTTCTATAAACTAAAGAACTTTTTATCGAGATCGTTAAATATTATTCTGCACTCAAAGAGCTTATTCTAATTTAAAGACACTTTAAATCATGGTCAAATCCAAGCTTTGAAAATCATAACTGCTTTTTAAAACTTCTAAGAAATGACCCATTTAAAAATGGCCATCCACAGATATTTCTAACTACCGATACTACCGCTTTAAAAATTTGTAAAGAAAGAATCATTAAGCGTTCGATGACTACTGGATTAAAAACATTTTATCTATCACTCTTTCTTGTATCTATGCTGGCATTTTCTCTTCAAAAGAGCAGATATTTTTTAGCCCCCATCGATTACTTTCCCTGTTTTTCCAATGGATGCCGAGTGAATGCACTTTAAGAATCAATTCCTCCAAAAAGGCAAGATCCGGTCTTTTGAAGTTCTTGTTGCACTTAACTATTCAATTTTGAAAAGAAAAAAGAAAGAAAAGATTGCTTCTGCCTCTTAAATTAGGGCGATTTTGACGTTTACTGTCGAGGTGCGAAGGTTCATTAGTGCTCTGAAGCGACATGCCATTGAAAGGAGTGGATCTTTATGAGAAGGAATAAAATCGCACTTTGTACCCGTAACAATACCATTACAATTCGATTTCTTGGAAAAGAAGAATAAGATCTAGCAACCTCCTCATTTTTAAAGAGGTTAAATTGAAATTTCTACTACGTCAATGAAATGAGATTGTCTCTTTAAAAGTTTTAAAAATTGTAATTAAATCTTCGAAATCGCAGTTGATTTATATACATTTGAATTTTCTCAAGTTTTAATTTCAAATAAGTGATACATAAAAAATCCAACGCCCAAGCATATATACTTGCATTTGATGATTATATAAGAAAAATGATCAAAATAACACATTACATAAACATATTTCAGCTAGATTATGAGAACGCAAGTTGATTGATATTTCTAAGATAATTTTTATGCCTTACTAATTAAATTTCAGTTAGGTTCAATATGTCCCGTTAGGGATTTAGTGCCTTCAATCCTATACAACCAACCAATTATGTAATGATTATTCATAAATATATTTCCATTTCGGAATGACACATACAAAATGGCGTAACTTTCATTACCATTACATGGCTATACGCTCTTTAAAACTGAATTAGAAAACCATTTGTATCTCACAGAATCTGAGACATGTAACAGTGGTTTCAGACAAAAAACTGCTCTGAAGATCGGATAATTAATACATCTTATTTTAATGGGTTCTCTTCTACTCACATTGTATGTCAAGGTCAAAACTTTAAGAGCTTTTTTCTCACATTTTAAAGCGCTCAATCGAGCTGAAATTTTCTATACACGATTGTTTTGGACGACAATACGAAAATTTAATTACAAAAATAAAAATTAATTCATTAAAACTAATTATTTAAAGAATTCAATTTTACGCCACATTTCTCGCCAAGTCGCAAAATGGTCACCAAATCCAACGCCAAAATAAAGGGATCATTGCTTAAACTCTCTTTTGTTAATAATTATTTCGCTAAAAAATTAATGAAAATTAAAATTTAATTTTTTTTAACTTTTATTGAAAAAAATATAACAAATGGATACATGCAACGTAGCCCACTCACATTGTGTATTTAGTTTTAAAATGTGTCGCCAATTTTTAATGCATTTTGAATTCTTTTACTTCTTATGTAAGTCAATATCCATTTACTTTACAAAGCTTAATTGAGATAAAAAAAATTTACACGTATTTATTTTAGATGATAAAATTAATAAACGTCAAATAATAAAATAAATTACTAAAATTAATTATTGAATAAATTTAATGACTCAACATTCCCATTAGCTATTAAAATTTAAAATATAAAAAATTATATTACAAAAAGTTTGAAATTTGAAAGAAAACCCATGTTTAAAAAACTTGTTTTTTACGGCGTTATTTTAGTTTGCATTATCTAACCCAAGACATAGCTTTCCAAGAGGATTCATTCACAAAATTAAAAAAAAAAGGAATTAACAAGAAGGCTGTATGAGCTGTATAATGTGTAATTAATTCTTATTCTTGAATGAAATATTAATAAATAAAATTTAAGCAGGTCTATCTTAACTTCACGGTAACGGCTAAAGTTACGAGGTTCCTATTTAAAAATATTAAACTTACCCTCTCATCATAGTTTGTAAATTTAAAGAGCATAATTAGTTAAAGTGTTATCGTAATTTAAGCTGCTATCATAATTAGGATCAAGGCAACAAGCACCTGGGCGTTCGGCAGAGTGAAGAACTGCCGAAACTAGTTGGAAATTAAAGTTACGAGAGCGCGCACTACTATTGGATGCCGTAGCAAGGGAAGCTAAGAAGCATACATAGCGGTGGGCGGGGCCTAGGTTAGGGAAGGGACTTCAGTTCGAAGACGAAAAACGGCTTCGAGAAAGCTGTTGTCCGTGGGATTTTGAGAGGTTATAAAAAGAAAAATTAGACTATTAAATTAAAATGAAATAAAAAGAAGTGCCATACCGATACCAATTTAGAGAAAAATATTGCTATTTAAAATTTTGGGGTATTTTAAACGCGAGGAGATTGAGTGTAAAAACCAGATTTAATTCGAATTTTGACTGTGCGCCACTTTGTTTCAATATCTAGCGACGCCTGGTGGTTGTAACAGTCTCTATCTTAGGAAAATGCATTTTAAATAATAAAAGTGTCTTAATTTTTAAGATTTCGAAATTTTTGAAATTTTGAAAATGATCGACAGTGTTACACGAGGAGTGTACGCTGATGACACTGCCATTATGTCCCAAGACATCTGCAATCAGAAAATTATTGAAAGATTGCAGAGGTACATATCTCGTTTACAGTTCTGGCTCATTAACTGGAAAATTAAAGTTAATACATCTTAACTTCACATAATACTTTCAAACATTAAGTAAAAATATTTTAAAAATGGTACTCAATCAAAAACAGATAAATCTATTCAAATAATTTTGCACGAGGAGAACGATGCCAAAAAAAAAATTTGGCTAATTATCCACACAGCATCTTGAAACAAATAAAATAAGAAAAATTTAAAACTTTCGTTATCATAAGAACAGTTAAGTGAAATAGAACGGCCTCCAATTGCGATGCTTATTATTGGAAAAAAATTGATTATTATATCAAATTATCTTTATGATATATTTAGATTTATTAACATGATTTCTGAAAAGCGATTATAGATTAGAAAACAAATAATTACTCTAATGAGCACTCTGTTCTACAGATTTTCTATAGCAGTAACCAAGTCAATATTTGTAAGCTAACACAAACGAATGTTGTTTCATTCTTATTAAATTAATTTAATTAATTAATTAATACAAAAAAAAATTAAAAGTATGGAACTTCTTCTTTTGATCTAAATACCTAAACATTGAATTTTCTTTTATGAGGATTAATGAATGAAAAGAGTGATGTTGGAGTTTATGGCTCAAAAGCCAAATCTGGATAGGTTGCTCCAAATGTTTAAATTCAAGCACCATTTTTTAAAGCCACATTACGATAAAATGATAGATAAAACACAAAGATAAAAAAAACAAACTATTAAATGCCAAAAACTTAAATATGATACAAACATTTAATTTTAAAAAATGAAAAAAAAAAATTGTGGGTGAAGGGGTCTCACACACCAAGTCAAACAAGTTTAAACCACAAGAATGAAAAAATGCGAGACGATGAAACACCGAACTGGAAATAAATATGATGAACGTTGTATGTGACATGACAAAATATAACGAAAGTAAAAGTCAATTTCCAGAACCTCTATTAAAAACATTCAGAAATTACTCTATAATGAAGAAAAAGAAGTGCTGATGTGCTTAAAGATTCTTAACATTCATCGAATCCATAGATATTAAAAACTTTTGTTTCATATCAATAAATTCGATGAAATGACCGAATTTTTAGAATTTTTATACAATGAAAAGAGTTTTTACAAAACCAGGAAATGAATTACACTGTAAATCTTTAATCGCGATAACTAACCACTTCAAAAAAAAAAAAAAAGATCCTACCAGAAAGAAAAATTATAAGATACGTTATCAATTCGAAAAGACAGTTAGGATACAAAAATAGAACTGACGCACGAATAACTCCTGCAACATCGGGAATGTGTTGTTTCATAAAAATTCTAAAATATACGTATCTTAAACAAATGGGAAAGCGAGACGAGTGGGCATAATATACGCACGAGGAACATTAACGGCCACCCACAAGAAACGTAGGCGTGTCTATCAACGGTTACGCACACATTGCCTTAATCATTTAAAATGTGATTTTCGAAGGAAACACGCGTGTCATCTTAATCACTGAAACTTAATTGCCGACAACAGTTTTGAAAAGAAAATAACACCCGAATTTTTTTTTTCTAACTATGATTCAATTTTCCGGGATGAATGAGGATAGAAAACAGATTGACTGTTAGGAATCAGAATTGAAATTACACAATTTTTATAAGGGTATAAATAAATAAGAATTTCAAATATATGCTATTTAAAAAATTAAGCATCTCTTTAAGTAAAAAGGATGTTTAAAAATACTAATAAATAAGTTCATACATCATTATTCAAAAATAAAGAAAACAAAATTTCAAATCTGAAAATAGGGATTTAAATATTCTACTTGATAATATATGATTACAGGATTTCCATACATTTTTAACTATTATATTTAATGCAATATGGGGGGGGGAGAAAAAAAATTTAAGACATATGACCAAAGCAAGTTAAATCGACTGAAATTAACTAAATTGTCATTATTAATTAACAAAAATATCTGTGACTTCCTCGTGAAGTTCGCTAAAACAGAGAAAACTGTTCAATAAATACATTTCGGATTAGAACTGCAGAAAGAATTCCGAGGGTCCGGCAATACAGGCCCTCACATATAGTGCAAAGATTAAATCAACTTGATCAATATTTGTGGGGCCTTCAAAAGAACAAGGGCCCAAAAATTTTGTATATACCCCCCCCCCATATTAGTAGCATACAGAAGGTCAATTTTTTTAAAAAAATATTTCAGGATTTTCAGAACCAAATTCCTTTATCCAATAAAATGGCACTTTATACAGCATTGTCACAATATTCCACACAAGAGATTAAAGCGGCTTCGCAGCCATGCATTCCATGACAAATTCAGAAAGGTTTGCAGAACGCAAAAACATCAGTGAAGTGTTTTTTAATAAAAATCATGCAAGTTAAAGAAAGAGAGAGTTATATACACAACCTTTAACAAATCTCTAAAGAAATAAATAAACTTGTTTAGTTAGGTTTCATTTTACGTCATACAAGGAAGACTCAAAAAGTTTATTAGTGACGCACCTCAGAATTCTCAGCCATGATCAAGGGAGTGAGTGAGTAAAATTAATGTCATCCTAAATCTACAAGAAAGCTATTAAACGACGGACTCCTTAATCTTAAGCCACAGTCAATTGAGGAGGACAACATGTTAGCAGGTACATACTTTTATTTTCCACAATGTGGAGAATTTTAAAAATCTTCTAGGTACCAATGAGTGAGTGACTGAAAGTGAAGTTTAATAGCGCAAGAGCAAGATGTCTAAACTAAAAAATTGCTTCTGTCATGGCAATGACGAATATGCATGCCCCAAAATTCGTTTCTGGGTACGCTATTGTCAACACCCATTATTCACCACTCTACAATGGAACCACAATCTAGACTAATGATTCAAACTGAATATCGCCGGTCACGAAATTCGCGACCATGGTCACAGTTTAAATTGTCCCAGAAAATCCACCAGAACGGTGATAAAAGGAGAGCAGGCCTACCAAGCAGTAACAAAGCCTTAACCAATCTACTATACAGGTAATATCCATATTCTAATAGATATCCTTCACACAGTCAAAACACTTGCTACTATTAACCATTAGAATAAATTTAAAATTTGCAAAACCATTGATCGGTTTGCAAAATCATGATAATACAGGAACTTTAAAAAACAGCTTTGGATCTAAATTATTTCAATTATTTTTTTCACACAGAGTGAAAATGAGTTCAATAATTTTTTTGAATAAGCTGCGACGTGAAATATAAAGATTTTGTTAAATGATCATGTTTGAACTTAAATTATATATATAATTCAGCATAAGAAACACAAATTTTTAAAACTTTGCATTTAAATAGAGTCTGTATCATCAAAATATTCATTTAATTTTCACTAGCTCTTAAAAATTTCAATTTTATTTACTGCATTCATACAATCGCTTATGCGACATTTTTTTCCGCACTATTACAAAGACTTTCATTCGTCAAATAATAAAACACTTCAGCTTTAAGTTGCAGATTGAAAAAAGAATTAAAGTAATCAATAAAGCTAAATAATTTAATTATGGCAAATAATTGAGCCACTTTCATTGGCAAACTTTATTAATCTATTTAAGCAAATAATACCAAGTAAAAGAAAAATATTCAATAACTACTAAATGTTTAGTTAGTTCGTTAAAAACAAAATCAAGAGACAATTAAGGAACATGCACAACTTATTCATCAAGCTAATTAGCTAAAATACATGTTGTGTAAAATGCGGGTTTTTTTTTTTTTTTTTTGTGGTTAATATGCTTGAAATGAGCAAACATCATGAATAATGGGTATAAATTGTACATAATTACTATCAACAAATAAGCTGTACTTACGTGAGTGTGAGAGAGCAATTCTTTCATAATGAAATTATCATAGATATCGCGGGCAGCTGTCCTTCTGTCTTCTACTGTCTCCAACTTTTCGTACCTCTTGATCTAAAATAAGAATAAAAATAAATAAATAAACATAAATTCAACTGCTCTTTATAATCGGTGCGGTTGAAATTAAATATTAATATGGTTCGTATGAGATGCGTCAAAAATTCTCGAATAAAAAAAAATTCATAGCGAAAAATTCATGTGTTAGTAAATTGACCATATTTATAAACAAAGTAATTCAAGAGTTTCCAAGACATTAGAACTAGAAATAATGAGTATGTTGAATCATTCTGCAATAAATTTCATTTAATATTAAAAGCAAATCCGCTATAAAGGTAACATTGACTTGTTTTAAATGAAGAATGTAAAATAATAATTGTCTCATAACAGTAAAATCCTTCATAAAGAAAAAAAAAATATTGTTATTACCTCAAAAAACCTCTGCAAACACTTCCAAAACATCGACATTTCTGATCAAAGGTTTAATTTAATTTTCAACAGTGCACATTTTCATACTTAACAATTCACATAAAGAAGAGCAAAATAAAGTTATTTACATAAACAGATTTTTGCTTTCTAAAGTGTATGAAATGGTATATATGTTTTATTAAATGTATATTTTACACATTTTTTTACGCTTGTTTGCTTAAATTGGAATATTTAGAGCACACATTTGATTTGATAAGTTTAACCTTCAATCAACATACGAAAAGGATATCGTAAATTTTTAATTATTATTAAGAAAAAACCCAGTTATCTGGATAAATTTGTTCTGCATATTAATTCATCCTTATGTGTGTATAATGTTGTAAATTATAGCAATTAATGTTGTTTTGTTAGATTCCAGGAAACTGTAAATTTAAGTAACCCGCAGTATAAGTTCCTTCGTTTGAAAGGTCACAGTGCTAGTCAAATCCGCGATTATATGATAGCTGCTCATGAAAATAACTATGTTCCACGATTACCGACTCCTTTTCAGAAGCAAAAAATGTTTAGTTTGTTAAAAGAGATGTTGAATCTTTTGAAGCAAGATGAATATAATTTTTTCAGTTGCCTGGTAATTATGGATGAATCTAGGATCTATCAATATAATCCAGAGACCAAAGAGAAGAGCAAGGAGTGGAATCACAGCTACTCATCACCTCCAAGAAGGCTAAAATGCAGAAGTCTGCAGGAGAAGGGTCAGTGCGCAGTAACACTGATGCCTATAACAACACATTACTGAACAAACTGCGTGATGCTCTGATCAAAAAACGGCGCGATATGATCACCAAAGACGTCCGTCTTTTTGCCGACAATGCACCTGGCTCACTCATTTCGAGGTGCGGTTGAAGAATCAAAGTGATGTGGCTTAGAAATGTTGGTACACATTTGCCTTATTCTCCCGATCTCACCCTAAGTAACTTTTTTCTTTCCTAAAAAAAAACATTGCGGGGGTCCGAGATTTAACACAAATGACGTCATTCAAGATGTGGAAAAATTGCTTCCGACGCTATCTGCTGAATTCTACAATGACGGCCTTTCTCTCCAAGGGGGGGGGGAATCCAAAATATCCCCCTATTTCCTCTCCTCTATGGACCAGGAATGATGGAAGACACCATGAAAAACATTGAAGCCTTCAAAGTTGAACGGAGCAAACTACAAGGTGAGTTCAACTTAAATACCCCTTGCCAAATTGACGGATGCTTGCACCATTCGCATTTATCGAACCCAAATCTGAACTTAAACATTAACTTAAATACAACTTTTGCTTTAAAGAAACGTCAACTAGACGCTAACTTAGAAAAATCAACTTTCAAATCCCCTACCAAAACGGCTCGACAGCCCAAACTAACAACAAATAATACAATTATGGAGACAGCTAATAAATTCAACACCCTTCGAATCAACAACCAGGATGACGTTGCGGAGGCTATTCCCTCACCCTCAGTTGCTGATAAAATACAACCAATCATGCTCCGGTTAACCAGTAACTATAACTTAGTCCCACAACATATTCACGGAATAGCACCAGCAGCTATAAATAAATTGGCAAGCAACAACAACAAAATCTTCCCTGGTTCATTTGACGAACACAGAGAAATTACTAGATACCTCCGCGAACGAAAATCGGAATTCTACGTTACACAGTCGCAAAATTTGAGGCCCCAAAAAATCGTCTCAAAAGGATTGTCGGCAACAACAGACATTTATGAAATTAAGCAATTACTGGTCGATCAAGGAGTCGTTGTTGAAAAGAGTAGCGCAACTTAAGCGCTTTAAAACAAAACAATCCCTCCCAATCTACATGGTAGAGATTAGAAAAACAGAAAATGGATAAGACATATTCACAGTGAAACAAGTATTGCATATGCAAGTAGTCACTGACGACTTCAAGCGAAACAGAGGAGCGACGCAATGCTATAATTGCAATTATTTTCACCACTCCTCCACAAATTGTGAAATGAGAACAAGATGCTTAAAATGAGATGAAAACCGCAGTAAGCCCGAAAGCGAAATCAAGAAAAAGCAATATAACCCCAAATGCATTAATTGCAACAATTTTGGCCACGTCGCCTCATGAGAAGGCTGCCCCTCTTTTCCCACACCTGGGAAGAGAAAAGCAACCATGAAAGTAACCAACAGAAAACATCAATAACAATAGTATTGAAATTAGACCTGACATTTCCTATGCTTAGGCAGTTAAACCAACTCGCCGCAACAGAGGGGGCTACGCGACGCTACCTCGGGAATAGTTGAAATAACTGAAAAAAGGAAAAGATACAATCAAAAACCTGATAACAAAAATAATAACGAATCAAATAAAAGTTTTACTATATTTAACGCCAATAAGGAACTCAAAAACTTTTTTCAACTCTTCTCAGGTCTGGTGGACGCTGGTGAAAAAATGAACAAAACCCCAGATAAAACAGATAAACTAAACATTTTTCTGTAGGGTATAGCTACCCACTTTTAGTTATCAAAACTCAATCCTCTTGGCATAAAAATAGTCATTTGGAATGCAGACAGCGTAAGATCCCGTATACTCGAGTTGGGGGATTTCGTAGACAACCACAGCCCTGACTTAATATTACTACACGAAACACTACAAAGATCAACACACGATTTCAACATAGCCAACTGCACAACTTAAAGAAACGACAGAGTCACACCCGACAGAATAAATCATATGCAAGGCGGCACTGCAATTCTAATCAAATCAACTCTCCCCCACTACAATATTCCTACTCGTCAACTTGAAGTGGCTCAAGCGACAATCGTAGTTCTTACCCCTTCCAGAGGAAATTCTGTCTTTATCACCTCCCTTTATATCATCCCCAGTTCTAGACTAACTTTACTCCCACAAGACATGGAAAAGTTCCCACGCGTAGGAATTGTTAACACTTACCTTAGAGGAAAAAAATTCGCAGATCTTCATGACATGGAAATTTTGGCTCCACCCACTTCTACCCGTTTCGGCCATTCTTTGCACTCGATTATTTATCTCATGGTAACGAGCGGTTGCTATTGGCCAGCTAATCTCCCCTCTCTCCCCAAACTTTTTTCTGACCATAACCAGGTCCTAATTGAAATCAATACGACAGACCAGCTCGAAAGATCTACGTCTAAATTCTCCATCAGTTGGTGTAAATTTAGAAAAAATCTCAGGAACAATCAACTATCCCTCCCAAACATTAAAAGCAGAAAGAAAAAAAAAACTTGAAGAGTATGTCGCCCACATCACAAACAACATCCTGAATACACACAAAAACGCCACAAAATCCCAACGAATACATCAGCAGGGAAATCAGAAACCTTCTCAAGTACAGAAACAGAACCAGGAAAACATGCAGTTCACCAATAACCCTGCTGACAAACAACATTTAAATAAAATTCAACAAAATTATCAGGAATAAGATCAAAAATTATTCATCAAACTCATGGAAATAAACACTTTTTCGCTTGACTCAGAAAGTGGCTCTCTCTGCGGAGCTGCAAAAAGTTAAGGAAGAAAATCTCTATAGTTTCGGTTCTAACCGGCCCCACAGGTATCGCACTAAATGAGATACTGGCTGATTCTCTTCGGAATCAGTTCCAACTCAACAATATCCAAACACCAACATATAAAAGGACAATTACACATATCGTTCACAGATACCTTTCAAACGAAAATAATTTCAATAGCACCCCACTCCTCCCCCTGCCAACCATCAGAAATTATTAAATACATAAATAAAATCAGCATAAATAAATAAACTAGCAAAGTCGGTACACAACTAATAAAATGATTAAAAACCTCCCCTTCCTACAATTATTCAAATTAATAATATAATTAACCATATGCTACTGCTCGATCACTTCCTAAGTTTGTGGAAAACGGCCTCTGTGATTCTTATTCTGAAGCCAGGTAAAGACTCAACCCAAACTGAAAATTACAGCCCAATCTCTCTGCTTCCGATTCTCGAAAAAATGGCGGAGAAAATAATCCTACCAAGACTTACAGATCACTTACATAAGCACCAAATCATTATTCGTGAACAACACAGCTTTATGCCAAAACCATCCATCACTCATCAACTCTATAGAGTAACTGAATTTATCCGCGCTGGCTTCAAAGATAGGGAGCGTACCGGAGCGGTTTTCCTCGAAATCCAAAAAGTATTTGAACGAATCTGGCACATGGGTCTTATTTACAACTTAATTAAATACAGAACCCCTCCCCCCAACTTAATCACCATAACTACCTCCAATCTGAAAGATAGCAATTTCATGGTAAAAATAAACAACGAATTCTCCTCGTTAAGAATAGTATAGCGGGAATTCTGCAAGGATTGCATCTTGGGCCAGCCCTTTTCCAAATTTTCGTGAACGATATATTAAAGCATGACAACACAATTCTCTGCATGTACGCAGATGACACAGCGATACTTGCTGAACAGCAAAACCCAAAAATTATTGGTCACCATATCAACAGACATATCACTAGCCTAGAAGACTGGTTCTCTAAATGGAAAATTGCCCTGAACATTTCCAAAACGGAGGCCGTCTTCTTTGCAAAATCAGTACAAATTATCCCACCACTAATTTACAAAACCAACAAATAAATAAATTCATTGGTCTTACTTAGCCAAGTACCTTGAAGTAATACTTGACAAACGTTTCACTTTTGAACAACACGTAGCACACATTCAAGAAAAATTCTGATCTGCCGCGAAAAAACTAATCCCTCTAATATGATGAAATTCTACTTTGTCTATTAAATACAAGATGCTTGTCTATACATAATATCTACGCCCAATCATAACATACGCTTGTCCAATTTGGAAGCAAACAAATTAGCTCAGACTCATCACAATAAATTAGAAACCTACCAAAATAATATTATTAGAATAATCGCAAGAGCAAGATGGTTAGTAAGAAACGAAGACATCCGCAATTCCCTTAAAATCCCTAAAACTGAAAATTACACCAATGAAATAACTACTAAAGTGCTCAACGCTATTACAAATAGCCCGAGCCCATCCCTCAAAGAAATTAAATCATAAAAGAGATTATACTAAAAGACTTCCAGGATGGGTATCTTTACAGCTCCCCTCTACCAGTAATCACTAAAATTTCTAAATGTTCTTTGCCATTAAATGCCTTCTTACCATACCCTACCAACATCCAATAGGAAACCTCCCTCTTGTTAAACGAGAGGTCTCCACTACGCATCGTTCACGCCCGTCCAAATTGAGATCGCGCTTCTTGATTGGACACAACCGCCATTCACCCTATATTCCCCCAACCCGACATCAAGAAATCCAAAGTTTTCTACTATAATATAACTCTTAATCTTAATTCAATTCTTAAATTTATTTCTTCATATATACTTTGTTTACCGATAGTCATTTAATCTTATTATTGCAAGCATCAACCTAATTGTCATGGGTCACCGAATTATCAAGTTGAACTCAGATGGGAGTTAAGCCCAGCAGGGCTAGGTACTCCAACATTAATCTTCACTATGTACATTATGCAAAACAAACAATTTTTTTCAACACATAAGTCATCCATTATTCACTATATTGCCAACCCATGTTTATAATCGTACGTGCGAATGGTCGTAAGACACAGAAATCATAAGTTGAGGAGGTGTAATTCAACTTCTATTTCAGTGCAAATGAAATATAAAATCTGTTGTGAATACTTTAAGTGGTGAATTTTTAAAAGAAATTCAAAGAAATTGTGAGAACAGATAGTATCTGAAATGGTGTCCAAAACTGCGGAGTAATTAATTTCATTCACAAATAAATGGAATTTTTCGTTATAAATTTCGTAATTATTTACTGCAAAAACACAGCAGAAACCAAATTTTAAAAAAATCGGAATAGTTTTATTCAAATCGTGTTTTTCACCGTTTAAAACTTATTCAATGACACAAAGTAAACACTGGCACTATAAACTCACAATATAAATAAATATTAAAAACATAAATTAACAAGATAATAATAGCCAACTCGGGCAATGAATAATTGTTGACATTTTGTGAAGCAATTTCACAATTCGAACTCATTTCCGGTCAGTCCGTATTCTAACTGATCATACAGTTCTAATACCACTTTCCAATTAGTCATATGAACAAATGTAAAGAAAATCGTCTCCTCTTTTACTCAGATTGATTTTCAAACAACAAACATTGGTTTGCTATTTGTCTGCACACAATCGGTTATTTGTCCAATAAATTCAATGCAATATATCGCAAAATCTTAACATCCACTGTAAACTTCAGTTGACGTAAAATTTATAATGAAACTGAACTATCCCCACCATATTTTTGCTCTTTGTCAATAAAATGTTATTTATTTTTAATAGTCTTTTGTAAATAAAAGAAATAATCAGTCTTAATGATGTAGTAACTCAATGACGCTAGACATGCATCTCTTAAGAAATGAATTCTAACACTTCATTAAAAAATTTGTACTGCCCAAAAGTTGTTTTAGGAACAATTTTCTTAATGTACAAGCCACAAATTTTAAATTAAATAAGAAGGAACAAATTTTACTGAGTGGATTAGATTTTGAAGTTGGAGCAATACTACCAAGTCTTCACAAACAGACAAATAACGATTTTTTCACACTTCCAGACGAGTTGAACGATTCACATTAAGCCATCCATTTTCATCAATGGATAAAAGAACTTTTAATTATCAGCTGTTTTTACACTCCAAAACGAAGGAAAAATAGTAATTAAAGCAACTCTTTGAAGATGAATATTTATTTAGAGATAAAAAAAAAAAATTTAAAAATATATATATATATACTAAAAAAAAAAAAAAAAATAACATTATTCAATGAAATCAAATGAATGAAGAAATAAAAATTAAAAAATGTTGAACAACCAAACCAAATATCAAAGACACGTAGAGCTTCTTAAAAGCTTTTAAGAAAATCCGAATTTACATTCTCGATAAAGGGGGGGGGGAATCGCACGCTTTTTAAAGGATATAAAAGATTCGCAGTGATAAATCACTTTGCATAATATATCTTCCAATCAAATTTATTATGATAACAGTCCATTTCCTTCTACTGAATATTGTCCTTCTTTTTAACAGACAGTTTTAATTTTTAGTTTTATGTCTTAAATATACTGTCACAAGCAGTAATACTTCATTAAGACTTAAGTTGTCAAAAGCCTGTTTTAAAAGAGCAATTTTTCCCCCTTCTCTTTTAAACATACAACACACTCTGTAAGAATTTTCAATAAGTTCGCAAGACTTAATTTTTTTCCTCTTTGATACAAAATCGAATCTGTGATGTTGGAAGCAATGTAAAAAGCTGAACAATAACAAACAAAAAAAAAAAAAAAAAAAAAAAAAAAAAAATTAAAAAAAAAAAAA
>BMAW01092600.1:416928-470218 GCA_019974015.1 Nephila pilipes | reverse complement strand
TTTTTTTTCAGCTCAATTTAGTGTGCGGTAGTCTTCATTATTCCACAAGATAATTTTCGGTAGAATGAAAATTTGCAACCATTCTCACTGGGCAAGTAGCCCTTCAATATACCGAGATTTTAAAGATTAAATTAAAAAGAATGCATCACATGCAGCTCTGTATATAAAAGGAAAATTTTCGTTCATTGATTGGTTTTATTAACGTCGCACTAGAAGCAACACGAGGTCTATTGGCGACGTACTTGACGATTTTGAATCTCGGTCAAGTGACGAGGAGTGACTTGAGGTGGCACGTCCCTCTCCTAATTTTCACACTACGCCAAAGGAAGGAATTTGACCCTCGACAGATTTAACGTGCATCAGTTCAGGATCTTTAATAGCATCAAGACTCGAACCTACGACTCGACGAAAACCCTCAGCCGCAAGTCCACGACCATGACCACTAAGCTACCGCGGCCATAAATTTTTCACACAAATCGAATTAGTGTATATTGATGAATGCAGTGTATGTGTGTGTAAATTTTGAACTTTTCACAACAATGTGATTTTTCTAATTTATTAAAAATGCATTATTCAAAATAAATATAATCAATGCAGTAAAATTATATCCCCGTATACCGCTCAAAACCGGTTTTTGTGCAAGATTTTCATTTTTTACCTATATCATTTAAAATGCCTCAATATAATTGCTAGTTTTTTATTCCTCTTCATTAAACAAGCCAACTATTTTATTAACAACCTTCATTTACATTCTGGCAATAATAAAAGTGATAGGTTCATGATAGAAATACTGAATTTCGCCAATCAGTATGCAGAATGCATTTTGATTAAAATAAAAATGTCTAGGAGAGAACGAGAGTAATTCTTTTCGAAGGCTATATAGTTGGGTTTTTTTAAATGAAGGTCACATAAGAAATTAATTAAAAATACAAATGCAGAACTGGCGCTTTCAGATTTACTTTACATCATAAACATATATTGAAAGATATAAAAGTATTACGAATTCATTTTAATAGGAATCGGTACACAACTGAATTTTTTTTATTCACATTTAAAATCATATTTTAGCATACCACGGCATTTCGGCGTTTAAGATAAAGATTTCAAATGAAAATTTAAATAAAATTTGAATGTGTTGTCAATACAATTTTTTTTAACAAACACATTCATATTTTAGAAAATTTCAAAACTTTATTCCTCCTGCAATTACTAATAGTAATTTGACATTTTTTTCGTTATTCTCAAGGATATTTTAAGCAATTTTAGGGAGGGATTTTACGATGACTTACTTTAGTTTTGGAGAGGAAAAAATAAAATGTTGATATGAATGCAAACAATTTAAGGAAATCCTGATATCCCCTTACGCTTTATTTTTTTATTTAAAGTATTCATTTTATTGAAAAATGTATCCATAATTTAGTTACATACCTTATATACATAACAGACAGGGGGGAAAATGAAAGTGGTTGGTAAATATGCGTGGATGGAGTATCATTTAAAATGCATTACTATATGGAAAAACCGCAAATTGAAATAAAAGACTTGAAAGTTTATAACTATGAATAAATAATTTTATATGTTTCAATTAACTTAAAATACCATTTTAAAACATTGCGCATATGTTTTCATTGAAAACAATCGCATTTTCATATAATTTTTGTGAATATTTTTAATAACTGATCACTTTCATATATATATATATATATATATATATATATATATATATATATATATATATATATACACGCATCGCTGATACTTTAGATGTATCATTTTAGAGAATTTCATAAATAGAACATTCGGAAATTGAACTTTAAAATTATAAGCACAAGTGCCACGCCATGGGGGGGGGGGATTCGTTTTTTCTAAAAGATGTGGGTTTTTTTAGAATTATGGTACACTTTTCGCAAAATCTGCTACATCCATACAGCTGGTGATATTTTGAACATTATAAAATGAAAATATTTCTTATGCAGAAAATGTAATTTTCTTTCCTAACAAAGAGTACAAAAGATTTTGATAAGCACAATATTTGTACAAAAATCATGGAAAACTAGAACTATAAAATGTATGAAACTAAATTATTGAAATTATAATTACTTTCAGTATCAAGAATATTACGTTTATAAATACTCTGCGAACATTTAGGGTTATAAATGTTGTTGATTTATACAAGATCTACCAAAAGCTAAGTATATGACTTACGAATGTAAATACCGCTACTGATTATTGATTGCTCACACATAATTACTTATATTTATAGATGTTATTTTCTATGCGTAAACAGATACACATATCTCAATGTAAAAATACGATTTGTATTACCTTTAATTTTAAAATGTGAAGATTATTTAAAATCTGGCATAAAAAAAGCTAATTTTTCTTCGTCGAAGGCATCGAAAAAAGAATGAAATACAGTAAAACGATACAAAACTAGAAGTGAAACAAAACAAAATTGGTTTTCGAAAAGCTTTTAATAAAAGAATAGTATGACTTTTATTATACTTTAAATATAAAACTACAAAATTTACTTTTAAATATAAAATACAATTAAAAACATTAACAATCCATGTAGTTTAAAAACATCTCAGTAGTTAGATAAAATTAAATACGCTTATATACTTAAATGTACGGCTGCTCTCATCAACAACAGTTAAAATACCTTAATAACTCAACTGGAAGGGGGGGAATCTCTTGACTTGGTTGTTAAGGTACTCCGAAAGATGACAGGACGAGTTCTCTAGATGGACAGATCGAGCGGTTAAACCGCCCCTGTTACGAAGATCAGTTTGAGATCCTCAGCCACGGGAAAAGAATCATCCCTCAAAGTTGTGAGGCGCATATATGCATAGCCATTGTAGTAGTGACCCTGACGTGATCACTAGATGACAGCACTGCCTAGAACAAATGGATGCACAAAAAAAAAACGATGCAAACTTGTCCTTGTGCGAGAAAGTCACTCACTCGTAAATCAAGACTCATTATATACCGGCTCAGCACACGTGTCAAATAGACCCGCCATCGCAACTAGAGACAGCCAGTGACGTCAAAGGAAACTATTTAAATGACGCTCAATACAACAGGGAGGGGATGTATATCAATGCAGTATTCACCAGAAAAACACACAACCTTCACGAAATATCGTTCCGTAAGTCCCTCTTTGTATCATCCCGAAGACACTGAATGGGACGGGTATGAGGCGTCTCTCTTTAAGAACGACGGCAAATGTTGAAATGACTTTATAATTAACCCGAGGGGAGCAGTCCCTTTTGACTTGACTGTCCAAGATACTGCCAAGGAAACCGGACGAGTTTTTTTCAGAACCAAAAGATAAAAGAGTTCGAATCGCCCCTGTCACTCTGGGACCAACCTCCTCCTCAGCAAACATCTGCCGCGGGTCAACCGACTTCCACCACGAGAAGAAAAAACATCCTTTTAAGTACCGAAGTGAAAACATACATTGCCATCGAAAATGCAACATGAAAATTTGACATTTTTCTTTAAAACATTAAACTGTTTTTTTTTTTTTAAATAAAAAAAAATCATTAAAGGGTTACATAAAAGCCATGATCACATAAAAATAATAAAATAAAGGAAAATTTTCATTCCATCATCATTACGAATTTTAATTATAAATAGTGAAATTAAGTGATATAAATAATGCCATCACGGTACTTTTTTAAAAAAAATTTCAAATTAAAATTTACTAACATCCATTACACTTCCCACGTTATGGCGGTGGAGGGATACGAAAATGAATGGTAAATATGCAACTGAATAATGAAAAATATTTTTTCCCCAACTTCAGCGTAGAAAGAAGCTAAAGTTAAATTAAAAATATTCCCTAATTAGACGCAAAATGCATTTATTTAATGTATCCTCGTCAACAGTTAATTATCTTATGTTCTTAGACGTTCATCCTATCTTTGAAGCTCCTTTCAAAATTGTTCTGAGAGTTTTGATGACGGTTTAAAAATAAAGCATAATAACGTATGCGAAAGTTAATTATTTTTCTAGGAGGAGAAAAAATAATTTTTTTTGTTTACATATTCCTTTTATTAAATATATATCTTTATCTACCGTGTATTCCCTCCTCCCTTCAAGATGCTCTGACAATCCAAGAGAAAAAAAATTTTATACTCAACTCAAAATATCGCACGACACATTAGATCTAATGTAAAAAAAAAAAAAAAAAAATATGATAATCATATTTAAAGTCAAAAAATTAATTTTGTTTAGTTAAAAATGTACTTAACACTCGCATTTAAAACTATTTCCAGTTCAATAATTTTGACAATAATTAAAGATTCTTAAATATAAATTTTAAATATAGCTTTTCAAAGGCGGAATCCGAAATAAAAATAGATGAGAATAAATTACGTCAGCGTCGAAGACTAACAAAAGAAATACATTTTCGATTTTGGAAAGTATATATATATATATATATATATATATATATGATTTTATATAAAACATCAATATACTTAGAGAAATCAATAGTGGTCAAAGAATTTTTTAATTTGTGTTTTTCCTTGAAAAATCAATGAATTCTACAATGCTCAGTCATTTTTTTTAAGAAACTGCGTTTGCTAGGAATAAATTAGTTTCTAAAATTTAGTAAACAAAACCTGAATTTTTTTTAAACAAAAATTATTTTTAAAATAATGAACTGCGATATTTTGGAGATTTTCTCCTATAAACATACATCAATTTTAATTCGTTACGAAGCAGTAAATAGACACTATAATTTTTTTAAGCCACAGATATGTCCCGTGCACATCGACTTACTTTCTGAGAGAACTGTTCTTATTAACAGTATCAAAATCAATGAAATTGAGATTTTAAGAAATAAAGACTTTTCCGTTCAGCATCATTTAATCATTTTTTTAGATAGAGTGTATAACCATGGATTGCCACATAGGGAGTTTTGGGCTCGATTGAATCAATATTGTCAGTTACAAAGATCGTTTAATGCATTCAACACCTAATTTACAGCAGGAACATGTACACATAAATGTCCAATCAATGGTAGAATATTTGTTACTTCGATTAATATGTTTGCAAAAAAATGTGATAAATAACTTAATGTACATGAATAAATACACTCACTTGAAAATAAAACTTCTACAATTAACCCTAAATGTTTACCTTGCTCATAAAATTAGGAATGGCTCCAAATGATTTGTAGAAAGACTAATGTTTATTGTAATTACTCTCATTCTAAGTTGTGTACTTTAAAATCCAGAAAACAGTTTCTCTTTCTAGGTAAGAAAATCCTCTTAAAATTAAGAATAGAGTTTTTATTATTTTTTTTACTTAAGTAATCTTATCTTTGGAAATTACTATCATATAAAATCAGGAAATAAAGCCTCTTGCTATGAAAAGGCTGAAAGCGGATACTTAGGCTAAATTTGCCAGGAAAATTAAAAGTAGTGTATTGCTGGAATTTTACGTAATAAATATTTTGTTACATTCAGCTATCCAAGTCACGATACGCGCAAAGTTCATTTTCGCATGAAATAACCCAAAGCTTTAAAAGGAAAGGTAAAATCCTCCAACGCCTTACATCGATTTCTATATCTGATGATAATGCAGAAGGACGTGGGGGGAGGGGTCACTGAAAGCGAAGTAACAAATCGAAAGTACAGTCCGTCTTGATGAAAAGATAATTGTAATATCTATTTTCAATAACAAGCATCCAATGACGCAATATTGCTTTTAATTAACCGACCGTACCGCTGGTCCTAATTAAAATGAAGCAATTCCTCTCCTGCGAATATAATGGCACAACTAATGAATTTGGCAGTGCAGAAACTGTTCGCCGAAACATTACATGACGATTTTTCGCAATGTCACAGGAACATGTCGTATGCATGGAAATTGTTGCGCGGAGAAGTGGGTTCATTCGAACTTTAATTTCCTATTTTATCGTGCGCTCCGTTTAAAAGTAATCAATGATTAATCACGTAGATAGAAATTCCTCACAGGTGGAAAGACGGAGAACTTCTATTCGATTTACCGAGCAGAAAATGTGGTTTAGTTTAGCAAAATAGTTTATATTCATTAAAGTTTAAATTATGTAAACTGGCAGTTTCATGAACTATTATTCGTGTTATTGTTTTAGAGTGCTCCCATCAGTTAATGAAATACGTTACAAATATATAGCTTTAGTTACAAAGAAGATAGGTCAACAATTCTTAGGAAAAATCAAACAATGGTTTCAATAAAACATTCGTCAAAACTAAAATTATTCGGGAGGGGGATCTTTATCATCGGATTTTCTTTTTTAAATAAGAATTATTATTGATGTTGATCAGGGGGGGAAAGGAATTCCAGGTTCATACAATAAATATAAAGGAGGAATTATATCAATTCATTTTTTATATTTATTGTAGGAACCTAGAATAGTGCAATAATTTAATACTAACTAATCATAATGCATCATTAATTTTTTAAAAAAATTATACGTAACATTTATAAGAATAAGTAAATTTTACATACATAAAAATTATTCATACTCATACAAAGAAAACGTAAAAAATAAAAATGTAACCAATCAATAATGTATTATGAATACTTAATTAAGAGAAAACATTACGTAAGAAAAGTTGGAAATTTATTAGTTTTCCCACTGATATCATCAATTACTTATTTAAAAGATTTCACTAGTGTTCCCAGAAAATATTTCAAAAGTAAGCAAGTTTCTTAAGTAAAGAGGTTTTAAAAAAACTGAGCTGGATCCTTCCAGTATGCCCCCTTTGTTTCAACAACAAAGGGTCAAATAATAGAAGTTATTGTATTATTTCATTAAAGTAATTCTCAAATAAATACTATCACTCCCCTTCCTTTCCGGTTCTTGGAAAAATTGTTTTATCTCCCTTAACTCGGCCTTGAAACCAAATAAATTTCGAGACCAAGTCTCAGATGATTTCCATCTGAATATCGCACGTATGAGGGTGGTTCAAAAAGTATTCGAAGATAGGAGGCATTTTTAAGGTAAATTGTTGTTAGCATTCGGAGCTGATATCTGTTAAATGTAACGGAAACAAATTTGACAGTGATTAGCAAGTTAGATTTGATTTGGTAATCATTATCAAACTAAAGGGTCACAACAAACTCAGCTTACATTTTCTATGATTTCATTTATACGTTTCACATCACAAATGTATTTTAAAATAAGTATCAATTGAAAAGACTTGCAATAAGAACCATTTTACTCATTACCCAACTAATTCTTCACTATAGAAAGCGGTTGAATAATATCCTATTGAAAGCGTCAAAATATTTGAGGTGTTAAAAGTGGGATGCAATCCAAAGTTAAACTTGAAAGGATTCCATTAAATTATCTAAACAATCTTGAACATAAAAATCCATTCAATTCACAAAATATAAGTAATTGCTCGAGAAAGCATCTATTGAAGATTAAAATATTTTGTTATGAAATCCATAACCTTGAAAATAAAACAAAATCACTACATAACGCTCGAATAAATATATATAAAATCTTCATTCTAAAACAAATATTGCGGCTAATATGACTAAAAGCTTCTCGAAAAAATAAAGTAATCAAAAACAACAAAATATTCATACTCGATGAGAGACTGGTTGAGTAAATATTTACAACAATAACACTTTCATAAAAATCAATTTTTCCCCCTGCCAATAAATAAGTTCATGTAAAAGAAAACATCTCAACATTTTTCTTCTACTTTTCCTCTCCTTGCTCATGTACTGCTCTGCATAGCGAAGTCCTTATAATCGTAACAAAAACTTTATGAATAAAAGATATATGTAAAGATAGTAAATTGAGAAACATAAATAGAGCTGAAAAAAGATTCACAAGCGCAAAGGAAAAATAGATCTATAATTTTTCAACTATACAGTTTTCTAAAGAGTGCTTCGAATTTGATTCAGTTATTACAAAAGAAGAAATATCAATATTAGTTCTATCATCTCATAACGGAAATTACCGACTTCAACACACCTTAACATATTAATCAATTTTAATGAACAAATACATATAATTAAAAAGGCCTGAACTGTTTACTTGGTATTCCCGAGCATTCTTGGAATACGCAGCATAACACGCAATTTTCGAAAAATAGGACATAAAACAATATTTCAAGAGGTTTCAGCAAACCTTATGTCTCAACATTTCATCAGCAAAATATAAATTCGCAATAAAAAAATAGAAAGAAAAAAATTATGATTCACAAATACGTGACTTAAGGACGAATTTCAAGGAATAATACATTGCATTCTTATTCTGTTATCTTGATGAGAAAATTTATTTGTTACTAAAAACTGGTAGACATTGCAAGGAGTATTTAAAAAAAAAAAAACCTGTGAGAGCAAAGAAAAACTCGCAGAAAAGTTTAGTCCTAAGGAAAATCTTAAATCAAATAGAAATCTTAATATCGCGAGGAAGAACTTCATACACTTTATTTCAATAAAACTTTTTACCCCCTTCTTTTATTTAAGATATATTAGGAAGACTGATCAGAGATCGATCTTTCCTGAAGCCATATGATTTACGAACAAGAACATTTGGACAGAGAATCTTCTGTAAAACACTGTCAGAAATATTACATATAAACCCATAAGGAAAATAAGATTTTTTTTTATTAACAAGCGATTTCATAAAAGGATGGGTGTGACATGATAAGATTATGTCTTGATCTGAAATATAGATTAAAGTATTTTACATGCAGTTAGGAATCTAATGACAATCAAATTTCTCAGACAACTAGTGGGACGGACATCATTTATAACGAAAATGTTTCTGAAAGTAGATAACGATCTTTTTTCTCCCATTATTAAAAGTTAAGAAAGGTTAACATTCGTTAGATCCTTTCGACACCGAAGGTCTTGATATATCATTTTCCACATGGAGCACATCGAGGAATCAGACAGTGAAGAATAGGAAGAACTTGAACATTGGAGTTTTTAATAATCACAGACTACTACTTTTCCATATTAGAGCTGAGTGAACAGTATCTCTAATATATTGAGAAATCAATGAACATTATCATTACTTTCTTGAAACTAATCTAAAATGTTTGTGAACAAAACTAAGTGTATGAAGAAAGTATACGAGGACTTCATAATCTCGACAATACGCCTCCTTTCGAGAATAAAGAACACCTAAATTTAATAGAATAAAAAAATTTCTGCGTTCTTGTAAATGGTGTCAATTATCATTTTTGGTTACGAGTACATATTTAACACGACTTCTTGCTTCTCATACATTATTTATACAAACAATGGAATACTTTTTTTCACAACCGATTTTTTTGTCTAAAAAAAAGTCAATTTTCATGGATTATTCCGCCACTTATAGATAAATAACAGTCCTGTGTTATAATTTTCTACAATTATAATTTAAATTTGTTAAGCAATTGACAATCAAAGAGTTTTAAACTAGGAAGGGAAATTATCACTGTCCATGTTCCTAATCCCATAATAAGTGCAGATTTTTTTTTTAAAACAAACTTTGGATTATTAGTTGATCTGAAAAAACGTAAACTTATTGATATACAAACAAATCCTAGTAGTTTAAGCAGTTTTAGACAAAATAATCAAATAAATGTTAAAACTGTTTCTGAATTTTCTATTTACCATGATATTCTCAAACAATTTTCAGAACTGACGAATTCTTACAGTGGTGTTGAATGAATTAAACATGGCATGTTCATTTCATTGAAATTAAAGGACAACCAGTCCAATCAAGATCGAAAGACTTCGACCTGAAGTATTAAAGGCAACAAAGAAAAAATTCAAATACATGACAGTACAAGGAATTTGTGGCCTTCTAAAAGCAACATCCTTTTTACATTTTATGAACAAAATACCCACAAGCATACGACCAGTTGGAGATTATAGAGCATTCAATGCTGCTACAATGTTGGATTCGTATCTTATTCTCCATATTCAAGATTTTGAACAATGGTTCCCTGTAGGGAAAAGGGGGGGGGACTTTAATTTTACAACAAAAATAATAATAATCTTGCTCGCGCATATCATCATATTCCAATTCATGAAATAGATATACTTAAAACTACGATAATTACTCTATTTGGCTTACTTCAATTTCCAAAATTAAATTCTAAACAGATTTTTAAAAACGCATCTATAACTTCAAAGGTTTTATGTATAAGATTTTAAAAGGAATAGGAAGGAGGGAAAAAAAAGGAATATTTATAAAGATGTATAACTCTGTTTCAAGGAAGAGTAGAAGCAACAATAAATTACACCTGAAATTGTAAAAGAATTTAGACAGTTTTTAGGAATCCTAAATTTCTACTGCAGATTCCTGCCACCTGCAGCTCACACTCATGTAATTGACAAAAGAAAAATTCCTTGGTCAGATCCAATGAGTGGTTTTCTAAAATCAAAATAAGCATTAGCAAATGCAGCTACGTTAGCTCATCCAACATTAATGCATCACTTGTACTTTAGGTAAATGCAATGGATTATGCAATAGGTGGGACAATGAATCTAAATGGACGCAATGGGACTCGAACCTTTAGCCTTCTTTTCGGAAAAATTTACAACTACTGAGATGAAATATAGAACTCACGATAGGGGCCAATAGCCCTCCGTGTTGCTTCTAGTGCGACGTTAATAAAAAAAACTCACGATAGGGAACTATCAGTAGTCCATTCAACCATTGAAAAAATAAAATTTATGCTAGAAAGGAATAGTCTTATCGTATTTATTGACCATAAAACTTAAATCTTTGCTTTTAAACAAAAGTCTGAAAAATGCTCACTGAGACGAAATCGACCGCTTGATTTTATTCCTCAGTTTACAACAAATATCCAATATATTTAAAGCGCTGAATATAGTCGCCGACACTTTTTTATTTAGCATTAATGAAATCCAATCTTTAGATCCAACTGATTATCACGAAATCGCAGTGGCATAAACAAATGATAGCGAATTAACAAATTTACTAAATTCTGAAAATTCTTTAAATTCGAAAAAAATTAAAACAAATTCTAATGTGGAATTATATTGCGATTTAGCTATTGAGCTATTGATACAGGCCCTTGGGAAAATACAGAAAAATTTATTTTGATAGCGTCCGCAATTTAGCTCACCCTGTAATTAAAACAACTTCAAAATTAGTTCGAAACCGCTACGTATAGCTAAACATAAACAAAGATTGTATAACTTGGGCTAAACTATGTATTCCACAGAAACGTTCTAAGATGCATCGATGTACTTCGGCCCCATTCCATATATTCAGTGAACACGTCGACACGTTTTGATAATTTCCACAATTATTGGGCCACTTCTACCTTCAAAAGAATTCACTTATTGCTTGAACGCCATTGATATCTTCACACGATGGACAGAAGCTGCACCTCTTCCCGACATTCAGGCTACAACAATCAGCTTTTGCCATATTACTCACGGTAAAACAAAGACGCACAACTGCGTACCACTCTCAAAGCAACGGATTGATAGTTTCACCGAATATTATATAAGACAGCAATTATATGCCAAGAAACCGAAAAAATGGACAGAAATTCTTCGCCAAGATCTAAAATCAGTTTTTAAAGAAAATGTAAGCTGCGCTTCAGCCGAATAGGTATATGGGGAAAAAACTTCAGATTACCAGGAAAATTTTTCGACAATTCTAAAGCAGACAGTGTTCCAATCCAGCTGGTTGAACGACTTCGTCATCACATGAAGCAACTTAAAATGAAACAAACTGCTTCGTACGCAGAGCAAAAAAAAAAAAAAAAAAAAGACTAAAAAAGTGCCCACATGTATTTGTGAGGCGAGACTCAGTTTGTCGCCTACTACAAGCATCCAAGACAATCCTTCTTTGTCTAAAACCATGGAGATAAACTTTTTAAAGTCAATGTTAATGGAAAATCTACCACTCTCTCCATCAATCGAATGAAACCGCCATTTATACCCAATACCGACTAGACAATAAAATTATTACCCGATACATCAGCAAAGACAAACCTCTGTTTAATTTGTTCCGACCGTCACATAATTTTCATGATTATTTCGTGTCATCTGGATGATACTGGATTTTAGTGTAGTTTAGTTTTTAATTAACATCACACTAAAAGCAACACGAGGGCTTTTGGCGACGGACCTCGTAATTTTGAATTACGGTCAAGTGACGAGGACGACACCGGAGCTGGCACCACCCCTCTCCTAACTTCCACACCACGCAAACGGGAGGAGATTTTGGGTCCTGATAGATTTAACGTGCATCAGCCCCGGCTACACGGCGGGTCTTTAGCTGCTAATAATCGAACCCGCAACTGAACGAAAATCGCCGGCCACGAATTCGAAGCCATGTCCACTAGGCTACAGCGGCCAAAGATGATACAGGAGGGGGAGAATGCGGCGATCACACTTAACGAGTTAGTTAGTGGTCTGTCTCTCTTACATCCGGACGAGAGCCTCATTAAAAGCAGCAGGAATCGTGCGAAGGTCAAGCACATTTTTTTGACATGAACTTTTAGATCAAACCTTGACTCCCCTCCTTTTCCTAAAACTATAAGCACCTCCGTACAAGATGCTGAGTTCATTGGTGCAATTTCCATGTCTGGTTGGAATAATCAGTGACCAATAGTTGAGATTAACAATTCAGCTACACCATCAAAAGAAAGGATCATGTCCCTTAGTTTGGGAAAATGCAAGGCCAATTTCATTACACACAAAAATTTCCTAAGAGGAGGGATATCAGAAACCGCTTAAATGTTCGACTAGAAATAACACCGAAAAATGTCATATTTTCAAAGCAAATGTAAATGAAACAAGCCCTATATTTTTACTGGAAAATATCGTTTTAAATATTTCAATTTATTGCAATAAATTAATATAAATAGTATTTCTACGAAACCTATCATTTAAACGCATCAGCAAACAAAAATCATTAGCTTGTTTTTGAATACATCTCTCTAGTTGCAAAAATAAATATGAAACCCTACAATGATCTTTTATGATATTCTCATGATGTTAGGAAGAAACATTTAACTAAAGGCATAAACTATCACTACCACTGCACTTTTAAAAGTTAGGGGAAAAAATTATTTAACTATAACTGCCCGATGAGAGAATTTTAAGGATTAAAAAGGAAATTTAAATAAAGGATTTCCTTCAATTCAGTTGAAAAGGTTTACTACACATTGGAATTACTCTTGTTTTTCGGGTAACGACGAAGGTCGTCTGGAATGTGATATCTAGAAGATTTAAGGACTATTAATGTGAAATAGAATAAATTTCTTCCGAAAAAATTATTTTCATAAAAATTCTTAATTTACATGACATAAAAAAAAAGCATAGGTGTTTTTTTTTTTTTTTTTTTTTAAATTTTCGGTGATATAATAATAATACATTACATATCAGCATGCATTAATATAAATACACGAATGCATTCGTTGAGAGAAAAATATTTAGTCATGTCTTTGTAAACACTTCAATAACTTCTAATGATTCAATATTACCTTAAAAAAGCGACGATATTGCGAAACCAATTATGTTTGCCTATGAAATTTTTAAGACTTTCATTACACAAGATTTCTCAAAAATATAGTTATTAACTTAAAAAAAAAAAAAAAAAAAACGGTTGAGGTTTGGAATTTTGTCGAAAAGTTGATGGTTGTCTACGATGTTCGTATATAAAATATTAATTCTAGTTCGGAAAATGGTAAGGCACAATAGTTTTTTTTTAAAAAAAAAAAGCTCTCTCCCTGATAAAAAAAAGTAGTTTGATCTACGTAATAGTAATTTTGCTTAAAAACTGAAAAGTGTTTCTGATGCGGTAGTTCCAATCAGTAATTGTAATCTAATTTGTCACGTTGCCGCCAAGCAAAATCCTTTCCAGATTGAAAATGACATGTTGGGAGTACAAAAAAAAAAAGAAGTCATCCACCAATAATTAATCATGCCAAAAGTTTACAGTGGCATCAATAATATATCGAAAAAATTTTGATTATTGAACCCATTCAGTCGTATTTGATTAAAAAGCCCATAAAAAGGGTTTTAGCTAGTTTTATTTAACATATGCCACTACACTTGAGCGTAAATCAATGGGAACTATAGAATTAAAGATTGCAATCGATTTGAATTAATATTTTAATCACAACTACAAAATGGAATTCAAGCGACTGACTTAACTAATTTTAAACAATTATCAAGTTTACTAAGTTATTTAAAAGTTTACATTTCCATACAGTATTCTGTGAGTACTATGAAGCCCAGTTGAATAAACCATCCCATAATTCCAGAATACGGTCGAATCCACGACTAACCAATTACAAGGACATCACTCAACTACACATTGGTTAATGAGCCCTCCAATAAGGCAGGTCAAAAAGGCATTGCTGTCTCCTTTTAAAAAAACAGAGGCCCACTAAGACCACGTAAGTGAGTTAGATATGTAAGCATAAAACACGAAACAGATATTTTGGTTTAATAGATTTTTAGCACCTTAAAAATAGTCAACGTTACCATATAAACGTCCAAGATGAATGAAGATTCGAACCAGGTTTTCGATGTTTCAGCAAATACGGGGACGAATGGATAGTGACAAGTAACACTAGCATATAATATCGACGTGAACACGTGAAATCACAAGATACGACCATAAAAATGCCATCATTCGCTCTAAGATCTAGTAACTCGTTAATGGTGGCGACGAAACCTTTGGCGATGCCAGAGCCATATTTCTCTTTTGTGTCGTTGGGCACAATTTTTAATCAAGGTTGTTTTCGCTTTCAGGTGCGCGCGAATGGTGATAAATGAGCGGTATCTTCTTCCGCTAATTAGTGCTTTTTGAAAAACCGAGCAGATCTAAGTAAAGTAATCATTAATCTTGTCACTTATCGACTGCTCGCTGACTGGGGGAAAAGATGAATTTCGATGATGCGAGGGTGTTCGTAATTAGCCAAAGGGAAAGGAGAAGGCTGACTCGTTTCTCTCCATCCTTTAAAGTTTCTTTACCCATACCCTTAGATGCATTATTACGGATTTTCAAAAGAATAATCCACCATTACGCTCAGATCTTTCTTTCGCAGAAGATTTTTATTGGAAATGAAGATCAGAGATGAGCGACAATAAAATTAAAAAAGGGTCATTATCGGGTTTTAAAATTTAATTTTCTTCGTTTTTAAATAAATTCCCTCATTAGAAAATGGAATAACTTGATTTTTAAATAGAATTTAAGATAGGTTAGAGAACGATTAAACGAATATAAAGGACACAGTCCAAAATACCCAGCATCAACAAAAGAATCCAAATGTGAAAAGATAAATAGATAGCAAGAAAGCGAAATCCTAGAAATTCTTTCCATCGATTATTATTTAGCATATTAGCTGTAGATACTCTTAAGCATTTAAATTTTTATTAAAAGTAGGTGTTTTTACAAACATTGAAATAAAAAATCCCTCTGTGTCATTGTGTAAATCAAAGCAAATATATTTAACTCAGTGAATTTATTAAACAGTTATATCATCAAACTATACACAAAATTTCATTCACTCGTTTTTAATTTAAAATTTCTTCTCAAAATCATTGGAGTGTTATTTTAAAGGGAAAAATATTTCCATTAAACTGCTCTATCCCACCACTGTTTTGTCCTTCCAAGGATCCTCTTGACACATTCGTGCTTGCAGTAATGGTCACAATATCAATACAGATTACTAATTATTATGCAAAATTCTTTCAGCGATTTAAAAAAAATAATCTAGAACCAATAATAAATAAACGACTAGAAAATTAAAATTTTCCCACTAAATGAATATTTAATTAATCGCTTAATACAGTTTCCACATGACCGATAAAACTATAGTGCATAAAATAAATAACTCATCTAAATAACTCTTGTAGACAAATTACTTTATACATTTGTGCGATATATTATTAGTTCTTATTGGAACATTTTTGGCTCGATATTTTTTCTTTCCAAGACACTTCTATTCCAAATGACGGTCTTGTTTTACACATTTATCAATCACTTAATTGTTTTTTCATTCACAATAAATTTTAAAACGCTACAAAAATCAGTTTCGCGGATGGATTCCTTATGGAAAATTTAATAAAATTTAAACAACGTACCTCTTCAAAGAAGCTTAGTTGCGGGACTGGCTCTTCAAAGACATTTTCACAAAAGTCTTTAAATAGAAGATAACCTGAAATAAGAAAAAGAGAGATTGATCAATAAGTTACAAGTCAACAAAATGAAAAGAAGAACTTTATTTAAGTAAAATAAGAGCTTTCCTTAATAGATAATTCAAATAAGAAATTTCTTACTGTTCTATTCAAATTAGTATAAAAGATAGCGTATAATTTTAGGTAATTTTCCCATCTCAAAATTTAAAGGTAAATAATTATTTTCCATTACTTTCTCGTTCCGTTTCGTAAAGCTATTTTTAAAACAATTTATTCCAAATTAAATAACACATGTCTTTCATTTTACAAATGACAACCTGAATAAAAAATTTTAAAATCTGTAATTTGGAATTTAAAATAAAAGAACGCAGGAAAACTTAAAATTCTACCACGTAAATATATCCTTTACGGGGTTTTTTTTTAAAATTATTATTCTCTAATATAATATTACATATTAAAATACTAATCGACTATGTAATTTTCAATCAACTCTCGAGAAATCAATGTTGAATCAGATATACAGTAATTGGAAACTGAATTACCAACTTCAAAACTACCCATTATTATCATACAACACATGTTTTATGAATATAAAAAGTTTTTCAACAATTCGAATTCAGTCTTTTTGACAAAATGTCACTAGAAATAGTTTGACTCTAATATATATATATATATATATATATAAATTAAATAAGCACACAATAAACATACTATAATTTTTTTTAAAAAAAAAGAAATTGTGATTGAATTCCTTAGCTTATTGTGTTATTAATCTCTTATTACTGTAATAACATATTGTCCAGAGAATTTAGAATTAAATATCAATGACTTGAAAAAGAGCTTCAAGAAATATAAATGTAAGAGAAATGATTATATTACTTAAAAATGCCTATTATTAAATAAATTTATTTATTTTGAAAAAATATTTTTGTAAAATTTCTTCATTTCCATGTTTGAATAATAAAACAGACCAAAAAAAATTTAATATAAAATTCATCCATATGTTAGATATAAACCATTATTTTTCGAAGACATTTATTTTATTTATATCAATAATCATAGAAAGCTAGATCTCAGTCTACGAAATGCAAGGTACAAAATATGAGATGGGGGGAATACATTTTGTTTCGTAAAAAAAGCATTATATTGTTAAGTAATTAACCAATTTGAAAGAAAAGCAATGGTTATAAGTTATGCTCAGTTATGAATTTACGTAGAAAATAATTTCTACTTTTAAATTTGTGAAAACTTAAAATAATCGAATTCTAACTCCATAAATAAACAAAGAGGGACACAAGGTACTAATTGAGATCTAGAGGGCAGGCAAAGACAGCCACCCCACGAAACTCGTCCAGAACTTAATCTGAATTGATAACAAAGAAATTTGATCATCTCTCCCCTGCGAGTTAAAAATTTATAAAGAGAGAAAAATAGAGATTAAAAATCATTCTACTTACTTATTTGAGAGTAAAAAGTTAAATCTATTTTCAATTGTTTCGCTATTTAATACCTTGCACTATGTCATATATTACAAATAGTATAATATAAATTGTAACGCTTTGGGGTATTCGCGAATATTCCCTCCAACTAACAACTGGGTTAATTTTTTTTAATATTGTTAAAATTTCCAGTTCCTTTCCAATGAAATGAAACATGATGATATACGCGGTTTAGACTGAATTTAAGATGTGCAATTGATGACTTAAAAATGTATATGCAGAGTGCTTCGAAATTCATGGGCAAAAAATATATATAACGGGTGATACAAATCATGCAAACAAGCAATTTTCAACCTACAATGCAGAGAGCAAGCGGTGATTTGCTAGACGGCACTGTAATGGAAAGCATAAATCTCAAGTTTTCTTACACATCATCATTTCTATCATGTTGAACATAAACTCCTTTCCACACTACCACATTCCAACACCTCCTCTCGCAGCGGAAGAAGTGACAATCGACGCCCTAACCCCACCGAGAGAAGACCTCGCTGCAATAGACTCACCATACGTTCCCCCATTTGCCGGAATAACCTAGAACACCTAGAAGCAATTGCTCAACTGGGAGACGCTTCTGTTATTTGCGGAGACTTTAACACCCACCACACTACCTGGGGCTGTAGGCAACAAACGAGGAACACAAATAACCAACTTAACACAAAAACACGACTATGTTCTTAAAGTCCAGCCTTACACTCAGTTTTGGCCATAGTTCGCTTCCATCATAGACTTCCCTGTGTTTGATACGGAATTTTCATTGCTGTGTGATGCTTCCTCGATTATACATCACATCATCTGACGGTATTAAATTTTAAACAGATATACAAATTTCTATCAACGAAGAAATGTCTCCGCAAATTGGGATCATTTCCGTAAGATTTAACGCAAACCCACACCAAACTTGCCAACACAGGAGCCGAGTGAGTGAGTGAGTGATAGTAAGTTTTAGTCGGCGCAAGAGCTGTACCAGACAATGTTGCGCCAAACATATGTTAAAAAACTATTCAAAAGTAACAGCCTTAAAAACGCAAGAACAACACAAATAACATACAAAAGAGAAAAGTTAAAAATCAAAATGTAGGTCAATATTAAGACAAAAAAGTTAAATAAATTATGTGGGGGGTTTCTCCCACCAAGTCGATAGATTTCAGTGTTGACAAAAAAAAAGTCCGGCGATGATGATCAAACACCAGTCAATTAAAATGTGATGAATAGAGTAAGGGACATGACAGGAAGGACACTGGGAGCATCTTCTCCAAATAAAAAGATGTTTATAAATGAGTATGTCCAATGCGAAGGCGAGTCAATCTGACATCGGCTCTTCGCACCGGAAATACAGGCCATTCTCCAATTATCGGCTTTACCGAGTGTAATTTATTATTTATATGAAGACTCCAAGATTCCTGCCATATCTGATGAATGAGAATTAAAATGTGACGTCGAATGTCCTCAAATGGGACTGCGAGCTGCAGAGGATTCGTTGCCGAACGCCGAGTCCGCTTGTTCATTTCCTAAAATACCTACATGACTAGGTATCCAGCAGAATTTCATGTCATAACCCCTGCTATAAAGCTGACAAATAATATCGGCAATTTCAACCACGATAGGATTACTTCTATCGTCCAGATATACCAATGTTTCCAGGACGCTCCTGCTGTCAGTATATATAACGAACTTTAGAGAACTGGATTTCTCGACTAATTTCAGGGCACAGTAGATGGCGACTGCTTCGGCAGTGTAGACACTGCAGGAAGAGTCGAGCCGGTAACTGTGCCTGATGTCGTTCGAAACGACACCACAGCCGACATATCCAGTTCCTTTCGATCCATCCGTGTATATAGGAATATAATCCTCATACTGACAGCGATGGAAGGCAAAGATTCTCTGGAGAACAATGGAACAGGTGTTGGATTTGCTGAATAAAGCAAAAGGGTTATGAAATGTAAATCTTGGCACATTCCAAGGTGGAAATTTAAAAAAATTTCTTTGTTGAATACCCAAGTCATGTAGGCTGAGTTCCTCGATGATGTCTTTCACCCTTTCAGAAAAAGGACGGATGAAAGAAGGACGAGCACTGTACAATCTGATTAATGACGGGCTGATAGAAATGGTCTTTAATGGGTGAGATGGGAGAGATGACATTTTGAAATGATAATAGAGCGACAGTTTCAGGCGCCGCGAAGCCAAAGGCAGCTGGTTACAAATGACATAGAGGCTCTGCACAGGTGACGTTCGAAACGCACCACAGCAGATTCTCAGAGCATTATGGTGGACTGGGTCAAGTTTCCGTAAGGTAGTTTTGCAAGCAGATCCGTAAACGATACATCCGTAGTCGATCCGAGACAGAATCACCGACTGATACACTTGGAGTAGAGAAATTCGATCCGCTCCCCAAGAGGTGTTGGATAACACCTGCAAGATGTTGAGGGATTTCTCACACTTCTTCCGCAGATGTAAAATGTGCGGAAGGAAAGTGAGTTTGCGGTCGAAAATTACTCCGAGGAAGCGGACGTCAGGGACGACAGGAATAGACGTATTACGGATGCGAATGTCAGGATCGGGATGGAGACCCCGTTTCCTGCAAAAGTGCACGCAACTACTCTTACTGGCAGAAATACTATGCCCATTAGCATCACACCATGTAACCAGGTTATTGACAGCGGTCTGAAGTCGTCGCTCAATGATACGCATTGACGATCCTTCGCAGGAAATCTGCAGATCGTCAACGTATAATGAACCATGAACTGAAGGTTGTAAATGAGAAAGTATGGGAGAAATGTGACAAATAAAAAGAGTGGGGCTCAAAATGCTCCCCTGAGGAACTCCTTCAAATTGCGTAAAAGATGAGAATAAAACATTACCAACCCGTACTTTAAAAGATCTAAAGGATAAAAACATTTTAATAAAAAGAGGTAAATTGCCTCTCAGACCATATTCGTAAAGAGTGCGCAGAATCCCATAGCGCCACGTACGGTCATATGCCTTTTCGATATCAAAGAAAATAGAAACCAAATGATTCCTCCGTACGAAAGCAGAACGAATCTGACTTTCGAGTAGAAGGATGTTATCTACTGTGGATCTTCCTTTACGGAAGCCACTCTGAAATGGAGGAATGCATTGATTCCCTTCCAATTGATATACGAGACGGGCATTGACCATACGTTCTAGCGTCTTACACAGGCAACTCGTCAGAGCGATAGGCCTATAGTGGAGAGGGTTCTTTGGATCCTTACCAGGCTTCAGAATAGGAATAACGATTGCTGCCAATTGAAACAAATGCTCCCTCCATATTCGGTTGAATAGGTAAAGGAGACTGACAAGTGAATCCTCGCTCAAGTGGCGAAGCATATCGTATGTTATACCATCAGAGCCTGGACTGGTATTTTTAGCCAAAGACAGAGCTTTTCTCATTTCCCACATGTCAAAGTCACAGTTGTAAGGGAGTGGTTGCCGACACCTGAAGTTGATAGGTGTCTGCTCAGAACGATTCTTAGTCGCTAAAAATGTAGCGCTATAAGAATCGGAGCTTGACACACTAGCAAAAGAGTGGCCGATTACATTGGCCACTTCGACAGGTGAAGAATGCACAGCATTTGCAGTTTCCAGTATCGGGATAGAAAATTCCCGATACAGGGAGTTCGCAGCTTTTACCTTTCTCCATAACTGTTGACTTGTGGTAGACGATGTGATGGAAGAGACATACCTGATCCATGATTCCCTCTGACTATGTCGCCTTACTCTGCGAGCAATCGCCCTTGCCCTTTTAAAGGCTATGAGATTTTCAGTTGTGGGATATCGTCTGAAGATACCCCACAATTTCCTTTGTTCCCGGTAGGAGGATTGACATTCCTTATTCCACCAAGGTTTACTCATCTTCCTCTGTGATGTTCCACTCTTCGGTATCGCTGCATCAGCAGCGTTCACGATAGAGGCAGTGACATTGCGGACAGAGTCATTAATATCTCGATCTTGAACCATTGTACCGGTAATAACCGCTAACCGTGTGAATAAATCCCAATCTGCCCGGTTGAAGCGGTAAGTGGGGGGACGTAAGCGCACCCCACTACCATGAACCTGGGAGATCAGGAGAGGGAAATGATCACTATTATAGAGATCATTTAAAACCTCTAAATTCAGCGACGGTAGCAGTGTCGGTGAACAAATGGCTAGATCAAGGGAATGAAAAGTCCTAGTGGGAGCATGGAAATACGTCTTCTCGTCGGTGTTCAGCAGACAGAGACTGTGATCAGAGATCAATCGCTCGATCTGCCGACCGCGAGAATTTGTACCATCATACCCCCACTGAGGGCTGTGTCCATTGAAGTCACCTAGCAGAAGGAAGGGAGCTGGTAACTGATCGACTAGTTGGTCTAAATCCATTTGTGACACAACATCGTTAGGTGGCAGATAAATGCAGCAGACTGTGATTAATGTGCGAGTGTGAATTCGCACAGCCACAGCCTGCAACGATGTGGTCAGTGTAACGACGTTATGAGGACAGTTCTGGGATGCCAGAATGCAAACACCTCCAGAAGAAGGTGATGCGACATCAACATCCCGTCGTACACAATGATATCCACGCACGCGGGTTGTCATATTACTCTTCAGAAAAGGTTCCTGAAGAGCAACACAGACAGGTTGGTGCGTAGATAGTATGGATTTGAGATCCTCTAGTCTGGGTCGTAAACCACGGCAGTTCCAGGAAACAAAAGCCATTAATTGGGCGCACTCGAAGAGGAAGGCCCCGTTTCCAGGACCCCCATGGAGTCATAATCTTCGGGCGATGGGTGTAATACCACCGCATCCCCGTCAATGACTCTAGTCTTTTTGCGATGAACACTGTTCTTCGCACTAAATTTTAGTTTTTGCCTCTGCAAAGCTTTAGACCTGGCTAATGGCCTAGTCTGTTGAGCCTTTGCAGAGGAAGGGGTTTTTAAAATATTTATTTTTTTCTTGGTTTGCAGATCATTAGTTTTAGATTGTGGTGTCTGTTTTGTAGGTTGCGGTTTCTTAATGATAGGAAGAGGTTCAGGATATTGAGTGGACTTTGAAACTTTAACATTCTGGGTTGCTGTAGCGTAGCTTTTTCCCTGTACAGGAGTACGGGAAGAAACTACACGGCGAGCCTCGGGATAAGACAAATTCTGCAACGTCTTCACCGTAGAAATCTCCTTTTCCTCCGCCAATTTAGGGCAAGAACGAGAGTATGCAGGGTGGTTGCCCTGACAGTTGACGCACTTTTCTGCAGCGTTACAGGAAGCACTTTCGTGTCCTGTTGCTGTACAGCGAGCGCACGTCAACTGTCCCCTACACGCGTTCTTGGAATGGCCATAACTTTGGCAATTGAAACATCTCAGTGGGTTTGGAATATATGGTCGGGCGGAGAGTCGGAGATATGCGGCCTGAACTGTTTGTGGCAGGGTAGGAGTCGAAAAGGTCAAGATGAGGTGCTGGGTGTTAAGCACCTTACCATCTCTCCTAATCGTGATCCTCCGAACACCACAAACCAGCTGGTCCTGCAAATTCTCCAAAATCTCTTCCTCCGACACGTTTTCCAAATCCCTTGAGGATACTACGCCACGAGAGTAGTTCAAATTCCTATGCGGAGAAGTTGTCACAGAATAAGGTCCCAAGGTCTTCATATTCATAATCAGTTTTGCTTGATTAGAATTACAAACTTGTATTAATAAGTCACCAGAACGTAGCTTCTTAACTTCCTGAACTGTTCCTACCATTCCTTGTATACCCTTTTGTATTAAAAAGGGAGATATTTTTTCAAAACTATCTGTTTCTCTTTTGATGAGAAAGAAACGGAAATTGGTATTGTTATTACTAGTGTCTGATGTTGAGTCCATATTTACAGAATTGGATTCATACTGTTCTACTCGATCTGCCCAAGTTTTATTTTTTGCTTCATTAGATTTTTTTATCGCTTTTGGAGCCAAAATCGAATTCTCTTTAGTTGTAACCATATTTGCCTTATAAAGAAAAAAATTTCACGGACAGACTTCTAGTTCGATGGGTCCCCGCCAGACCCATCTCCCCACCCTTTCCTAACGCGGAAACGAGTAACCGACGGAGAGATTCGTTTCAGCCGGACAATGTGACCTGCCCCATTACGTGCCCAGGCAGAGGCACAGGTCCAAGGCCGAAGCCGAGGAGGATTTCTCGCAATGGGAGGGAGGTCACACCATCCAGCCACACGCAACCAAGGCTCTCCCTCTGGGAACATTTTAAAGCATGACATTCCGAAACTGTTACCGACGACGCACGCAACTCCTCTCCTCGCACACCCTTCTCTAACCAGGGCCTTTTCCAATCCCGCCCATGCGGTCTCCCACTAGGTACCTCCGCATGAGGGGTACTGGGGCCCCGTATTGCCAGAGCTAGGCATGCAGGAAATCGGCATTGATACGCCGTCGGCCTTTTAGTGTTTTAGTAGGGACACCACAAATATTTTTTTTTTATTTTTAAATACTTTTATATTATTTTTTTAAATATTTTTTAAATTTTTTTTTCAACACAAATATTAACACAACACATAGAAAAAATAAAACTGAGTTAGTGTGAACTGTTTTCCGCCTGATATCACAAAATAACAAGCGGAAAACCCCCCCAAAGCAAAACACATGACGGGAAAAAAAAAAGAGGGGGAGAAGAAGAGGAAAAACAAAGATCACTGAGGTACCTCGGGGTTGTGAAGCCCGTACTCATCTCAGGTAGATGAGCCCCCTGAGGGGAACACAGGAGCCGAAATCGAAGGAAAAGTATCCCTCCTCTCAGACAACATATTACAAGCCCACAAACTGACCTCAAAACCAGTTAACACAAACAAAATACACTACATCAGCGAGGAACTTCGTAATATGTTCAAACTTAAAAATAAACTGAAAAAGAAGTGGCAATTCACCTGAAGTCCCACTGATAAAAACATACTAAATTTCCAAAATTCTATTAAAAGAAAAATAAACGAGTTCACACAAAAATCACGGGAGGACACTCCTCTTGCTCTAGATGACGAGGACGAGTCTGTTCGGGGAATGGCCAAAGCCCTATGTAAAAAGAGAACTCCCGTTTCGACTCAGAAAGGTCCGAACACTATCGCCCTTTCAGATCTAGAAAAAGCAAACGTTTTGGCCAATTCCCCGGAAAATAAATTCAAACTAAACAATATTGTAAATTCAAATTTTGACAAAAACACCATGGATGTCGTTCAAAATTTCATGAATAATCCAAACAACTTTTCAAACGCTCCTCCCCTCCCTCATCCAATGCCATCTGAATTGATGAAATATATCAAGAAAATGAAGAGTAAAAAAGCACCGGGAAGGGAAGGAGTCATCAACAAGGTGATCAAAAAACTGCCCATCAAAATTGTTTTCCAACTCATCTCAACAATACAAGATATCATCACTGTTGAGCATTTCCCTCAGTGTTAGAAAAATGCATCTGTTATTCCCATTATTAAACCAGGAAAATATCCCACCCACCCTGATAACTACCGACCCATATCCCTATTCTAAGTAAACTAACCGAGAAAATAATTCTAAACAGGTTTAATGATCACCTTAATTATACCGATATACTGAACCATGAACAACATGGTTTCAGGGGGAAACTGTCCACATCCTATCAGCTTCTCAGTGTCGCAGAACACGCTAAGGCCGGTCTAAATAATGGAAAATCAACAGGTGCAATTTCCCTACATATTCAAAAAGCATTTCACAAAGTTTGGCATGAGGGTTTGCTCTAAAAACTGATCAAAATGAAAGCAAATCCTATTTTTATAAAACTGTTCCATTCCTACCTTCAAAATAGAACCTTCGAAGTGAGAGTTAACAACTCTCACTCAAAAATAACAAAAATAGCTGCTGGAGACTCAATTTTTGCACCAACCCTTTTTTCCGTTTATGTGAACGGCATCCCCAAAGCATTCAACACGATTATCTGCATGTACGCAGACGACACGGCGATACTAGCACAGAACAAACAGCCATTTTTAATGGCTCGGGCACTACAAAAACACATTACACAATTAGAAGACTGGTTCTCCAAATCGAAAATTGTCCCTAGTGTAAAAATAGCTGCTGGAGTGGTTCAAGGCTCAATCAATCAACCATCAGTAAATAACCTGGTCTCATTACACCAAATAACTAGGAGTTATCCTAGATAAAAAAAATAAAAAAAAAATAAAAAAAAAAAATAAAGACTCACGTTTGAACTACATATTACATTAAGTATTAAGAAATTCCGAGCCAGCACGTGCTCCGTATATTAAGCATAGAAAATAAGTTGCTTATCTATACTCTGGTTCTCAGACCAATCCTGACAAAGTCGTACCATTTGGGGGTTTGCTGCCAACATTCACCTAAACAAATTAGAAAAAGCCCAAAATGATAATATCAGATAAATTGTTAATGCTAGATGGTTCATGAGAAACACAGACACCTACACATCAACTTCCCCACCATTAAGCAAATCATACAAAAAATATCTCTTAAATTCTTTAATATCTCATGACCGTCAACAATAACACACTCTTAAATACAAGTAATTATAACCCTGATCCAAATATTAAAAGAACCAAAATAGATCTTTTAAAACTCTTTAAATTTTTCATTGTTTAATAATAACTCCAACACATAACAACACTCGAAAGCAGAAACGGTAACTCCGCCAACCTCACTCAACCAACAGACCAATCAGAATTCACCCTCTCACCACCACTACACCCGGCTAACTCTGACACAACTACCCTATTGGTCAGCTGGAAAAGTCAGACACATATCCCCTATCCTCTGCTCTTCTCTAAATAGCCAATCAGATCCAAGTTGTTTTCTCACGATAGTTTCTCTTAAATATTTTTAAATCCTGCAACAAGAAATTCACTTTTTACTAATCAGGTTAAATTTTCTAAATTTCTCATCATACACTTTCACCTACTAATTTATACCAAGTTCTGGGCTGGAATAAGCCGAAGTCATGCTCCAAAATTTGTTTTCTTGATATGGAGATTAAGAGCCGATTGGTTCAGATGCTTCAGGTTCCTCCCATCATCCATTCTGCCGAGGATTTTTGGAGACATGGCGATGTGCAGTAATCAGGAAAAACTAAGGTGACATGAAAACCAAGGAAGAAATGACGATGTGCAAGAAAACTCACGCTCCATGCTTTTCATTACAGTGCCGTCTAGCGGTTCACTACTTGCTCTCTGTATATGCACTGCTTGTTTGGATGTTTTCTATCACACCTTTAATGTTTGCCCAAGAATTTCGAAACACCTTGTATTAAAATATCAGAGTTACAGAGAGTAGCCGGCGTATGATAGAAAGGGTGAATTTAAATCGATAACCAACCGATGGTGATTAAGGACCATTTGGAGTGAGTTCATACTAGTAGAAGTTGGAAAACCAACTCGAACATCCCGTTTCTGTGATTAAATTTACTCGAACTTCGATTTTAATTCTAAACTGGAATTCAGGCTCGTTAAAGGGAAGTAATTTTAAGAGAGAGTGAAACTGCATAAACTTCCAAAACTTGAAAGAAAATTAACAAATTATGTTAGTATTATATAACGTCCTTTCATTTAATTGCAAACTTATTAACTATCCAATAAAACTTTATGATTAAAGCTGAAATAAATAATCGAGGCGTCACAAAATAAGCATTCTTAATATATTATTAATACAAAAAGAGTTAAAATTTCATAAAAATTTATAAATACTCAAGTAAAGAATTCAAAGAAAAATACAACTAACAGAGAAAATTAATTTTTAATTCTTCACATGTTTTCTTCTTAATACCATTTCACTAACTTGAGAACAAATTCGCCTAATCAAATGTTACAGTCACAATTAGTATACTTACAAACGGACATTTCTAACAGTAAAAACGAAATAAGATGTAACGCATTCTTGAAATTCATCGCAGTATTCTTAGTTAGCAGTTTAGTTATTTGTGACTAAGCAGTTAAAAAAAGGGAGAAATTTCAGGAATGAAGGGGGAAAAAAAACATTCTTTTAACTGTCTCCTTTTTCAGATTAACTATCACAATACTGTCGTTACTAATATATTCCTTAATTTCCTTAGATTTACTTCCAAAAAGCAAGGGTGAAACAGATCGATTTCGCTAAAAAGGAAATAAAACCTTCCTTTTCGAAGAAATAAAATATTTTCTTTTAGTGGAGAAGACGTTACGCGCACTTACTTGGATATTCTACTGTTAAGTGGAATATCAGTTAAGATTGTTTTATCATATACTAATTAACGTTATTTATATGTCTCAAACAACAAATGCATTCATTACCGTTCCACATAAAACACCCGCATAAAGATCTGAATTCATCCCTAAGCTCACAGAACTGTTCTCTTTCCTAAAACATCATTATTATACGCATTAATTTGTATTTATTCACCGTAAGAAATGTAAAAAACTCATTTACTTTTCAAAAAATTTAACAATTTACTTATAATTATTAAATTATAATAATTATTATCAAGTTAAATTATATTTCACGTTAAACGGACAAATGAAATTAAATTTTGAATTCAATAACATAATACAATACAACATTGACGAAATTTAAAACTAGCGTCAAAAAATTAATAAAAAAATTGTTTATTCAGATAAATTTATTTTGAAATATAATACAATTTAATTTCAAAGAGGGAGGGAATGGGAAATCTAAAATAAAAAGTTTCCGAATAAGTACATCATACTCGAGGTATCAATTGACCGTCATCCTTCATCACTATCCCTCCTTTGAGCAATATATTCAAAAACACTTTGCTATAAGCATAATGCGGAATTCATAGCTTTGAAATATTAGTCTAAATCAAAAATTTTAAAAAATACTATTTTTATATTCTATATCCCAAACTGACGAAACATGATGTAAAAAGTTTCTGTAAATGTTGTTTCACTGCCTGTTAACATACGCAACAAGAAAGCACACTACTGCATCATACGAAGCAAGTGTTCACGTTCCTTTGAAGTGTTATCCGCGTTTTCTTTTTTTTTTTTTTTTTTTTTTTTTTTTTTTTTAATTCTTTTTAATTCGCATTTTCTCTCTAGCAATGATAGTTGTGTCAGAATTAATTTGTATAAGATATCATGAATTAATTCGAAAGCAAAATTTATAAAAACGAGATAAAATGTGAATCATGGGACTAATTTCAGACTTTAACATTTCGGAAAATAGTTTTTATTTTAAGATACAAATGAGTTTAGATATTGATAATTTTATTACTAAATTAGCAAATAACTTTGTCCTTCCACCAGAAACTGTTGCACAGTAAAGATTGTATTAATTATGATGTTAAAAAATTAGTGTTTAGAAAATTTAAATATTAATAATAATGAGGAAATTTACTTGAAAGACTTAAAAATTGCTATTGTTAATATCCGGACACGTTTATTATTATTTATGTAGACAAAGCAAATATTTTATGCAATTGTACTTAAAGAGTTCTACTTTAACTTAATAGGCATCTCGAGAATAGCAATTCTTTTACAGTTGTGAGCAATAGACTGAAAGAAATTTCGAATAGAATTATTGTATTTTATTAGAAAATTGGCATCAAATCAATATTGTTAAATTACCGAAAAAAAATTTAAAACACCCAAATTTCATTGAAAAACCTGTAAAAATTAGAACAACTCTCTAATGGTTTGAATACACTTATTATATTCTTGCTGGTAAAAAATTATACTAAATATTATAGATAAGTTGAAGAGTGAAGCCATTAATGAAAATAGTGCCGATCCAGTCAAATATATTAATAAACAGATTTATGCAATTTATAATTATAATTTTGAAGATCTTTTTAATTCTATTGACATAGAGGTTCATATTAAATCTAGGATCATAATTACTAAATAATAGAGGATCTTAATTATTTATAACACATCATCAATTAAAGAATAAAAAAATAAACATGCGAGTGAAAATTGATAGAAATTCAAATTATAATGTTTTAATAACTCTCTTAAGTAAATTCAAACTAACTTCCTAATGAACATGTAAGAAAAAATGGGAGAATATATATATATATACTACGGTTTTTTTATTCAACAAAACCAAAATGCTTATTTTTAAAAAAATTCCTTAAATCCACAACTAACTGTAAAGACATTCACAGAATTAGAATGTTCAAGAAAAAAAAGTATTTCATAATTGTATCAAGAAACTTTAAAATCATTTTAACGCGTCATAAGATGTCTGCAATACAAAAGAATAAATGTTTAACGTCAACAGTGACATCATTTTATCCGCAAGATCGAAATTTTAAAAAAATGAGGTACGATAGATCAAGGAAAGATTATTTTTACCAAATTTGAAATATTATAAGAAAAACAACACGCTCTTTCGAAAATAGACAAGCTGTAGTTATACATTTCAAATAATCAAAAAAAAAAATCTTTTAAAAATAAATAATCTCAAAAAACGAATTAATTCTACATTTTTTACTTTAAAAAAAAAAACTTTCAAAAGAAGAAACCCCAAATACATACCATACATCACACTAGCAATATAACAAAATCACATTGAAGATTATTCATGCTATTCAAAAATAGATCGATAAAATAAAACATAATGGTTTATTTTCACCCATGGAAAGCTGGTAACCTAAAATTACAAATACTTTAAAGGATCAAAAGTAAAACTTGCCTCAAAAATTTAAAACAAAACATAATTCTGAAGAGCAGAGCAATTAAAAATGGGTGTTAATGTCCAAAAACGCATTGGCAAATAAAGTTTAGTTGTAAACACTCTCAGAGATGTTGATTAGATTCAACGTTGTTTTTATTCACTACAAAAGTAACACCTGATCTAGATCCTCATTATTCCTCCGTTCATATGTAGACTTTGACACAGTTAACTTAAAAAGCCTCTATTAATAAATAAAAAAAATAGTAAAATCAGGAAACAAATTCTCATTTATCATTAATTTTAATCACGATCTGAACCAATAGTAAACTATGACTCGCTGCTGGCGAGAACCACCACAAAATTCTAATCTATACTCAAACGACGGGGGGTCACCGCACTTTCCAAACCACACCCTACCACGCCTCTGAATTGAATAAAGAAAGAGATAAAATGAAACATCAACACGAATTATGCAGGCGCTTCCACTGTGTAAACGGTACAACCATACAGTAATAGATTGCGGTAATCCGGTGGTGGAGCAGATAGATGCCAGGTGATTAGGGAGGAAGGATGAGTTCCAAGCTCGTTTCTGCTACAGAACAAAAATAATTTGTACTACTGCTCATATTATATTCAACTGGGCCTCAAAAGAGATGTAGCGTCAGGTACACACTTGCAAGCGGAGTAGCTCGCGAACCACTTGTTGAAATTATTTTCAAAACTTCCAGCAATCCATAGGAAAAGAAGAAAAACGCGAACTGCCAAGGTCACAAGATGAAATAGATAACGGCGCCTGGATGCACGCGAGCTGAAAGAAAACAAACGACGCTGTCTCAATTTGAGCAACGAATCCTCTTTGTGCTCATCGATAAACCGACGGAACATGGATCGCTGCGAGAGGATCGTGATCGGTTCTTTTGGCTAGTATAAAACTGCTCGCTCGCAAGCAGCTCTGGACTCGCAGGTATACACGCACCTTAATAAGAATACCGATATACAAGTCCGTGAAATTTTCTAGTCATAGAACGCGAAGTTAAAAAAAATAAAATAAGATCTTTCACCAGTAGCCCAATGTGTGGCTTTAGAGTAGCGTTAATTCAAAAAAACAACAACAACAACGATAAAACAAAATCGTTACCGAGTAAATACCGCAAGTAATGATTTTGTTAGACCCTATCCCTTTGTATAGGATATGTATTTACCTCTTATTAAGGGACACCTCTATTTAAGAGACAAAATGTCTGGTCAACTGGATGTCCCTTATTGAGGAAGATACTGCCATGGACCAGACATTTTGTCCCTTAAAAAGGGGTAAATGCATATAATATTCAAAGAGACCGGGATCAACAGAATTGACCCTTAAAATAGAGATTGTCCTTTGCAAGAGGTACTACTGTATATTAACATGTATCGTATTAAAGCTACTTAAAAAAGAGAGAGAGATTATGTACGAACAACAACAAAATCTATTCACTTCACGGTTTACTTCTAAGACCGTAAGTAAAACATTAAAAAACAAGAACACGCGAAGACCAAAAAACAAACTACTTCAAACGGCGGGATTTTGATAATTCCGTTCAACCTCTCTGCAAGAAAAAATCTAATGATGACGAGAGCGAACGAGAATTACAAAAAGAGAGGGAAAAAATTAAAAAAAAATACGAGCTTTAAGTGTATCAACGAGTAAATAAAAACGAGAATCACTCCATCCACTTCAAAAAAGAACCATTAGAGCTCCACCAAGTTGCAGAAGGAGGTTTTCCCTGCAAGAAAACGCGGACCTATTAACTTCCACAGCTTGAGTTCTCCGCTTTTTCTTTCGGCAAGTGTTTTCGCAAGATCGCTTGGCGAGCCGAAACGGGTTAATAACGCATAAAGTACATAGCGCAGAAGCCAATCAGCGTTTTTAATAGACCCTTCGCTTTCCTTCTTTTCTCACTTGAAGCCATTTCGAGTTGTTTTGGTAGCCTTGGCAACGGGAATCAAGAGGCAGCTTTTTCTTTAGTTTACACAAGCCTATTTTAAGTACACCATATTCAAATTCGCAACTTTTCTTTTTCATATCCATCATTTATGAATTTACAAAATGGAATTTACTCCAGATGCTGCTTTCGAATACGCACGAAATATTCGAGATCCATTAACTCATTAGAATCGCTTTGTATGTTTCTGCCAAACATATTTCGCAACAAAGTTCCTTGATATCAGTGACTCCCTAATATTTCGGCATCAAAAACCAATTTCGTTGATGCAGCTATTTCATGAACTAGGCAGGCGATGGGTTCATTCTCAGTCTGAAAATCATTTTCATCATTTTTTATGCGAGAAATTCATCAAAAATTTCTACTGACCAACTATGACAATTAAATAACTTGATCTAAATCTAGGATGAACAACGGATGAAAGAGGCAATATATTCAACTCAATGTGTACTTTATTTCTATTTTTAATGATATTGTAGCATACAATAAAAAATGAGCCTGGTTCCAAATGAATAATGGACTTTAATGCATACACGTTCAAATACTCTTTCTCAATAGTTATGGGGTTACAATGGGATAAGAGGCAAATGAATAAAACATGCAAGATTTGAACATATTGGCCATGGAATTCATCATTTTCGACCACGGTCAAATAACGAAAATGATACACGATATGGTACCTCACTTTCCATGTCCATGCCACATCTATAAGAGGACTTACATTTTAGGCAGATTTAACGTGAATTAGCTCCTTCTATTCACATCTGCGTCGCCAAATAAATATCTCCAAGCGCCAAGTTTGGAGGCTAGCCAAAATACATGTAAACAATTTGACTCGTTTCTCAAGCCTTGTTGAGGTGGCGGGTTTTTTTTTTTTTTTTTTTTTTTTGGGGGGGGGATAAGATGCGTTCGGCGTTTTGCAAAAAAATTTGTTTCAAATAGTTTGTTGTTAAATGTTAATACAGTACGCTTAAAACAAATCAACATTATCATTTCAATTGAAATTATTTAGAACGATACGAGTAGTAACCCGATTGTAATTTTTGTGTAACAAGGGAAGAGTAAAAAGTTGTTTTAAATTATTAAAATACGGAGAACACAGAAAACTTTCATCTGGAAACGCTTTCAAAAATTGACAATATTGATACTAAGAGCAAGAAAATATGAAACGTATTTATATTAAAATTCCTGTTATTACTCGTATACTGCTTCTACTTAATAAATTCCCCCTCCGCGTCAGAAAGAGTATTTAAAAAGCGCTCTAACACAGAAAAAAAAAACAAAGATTAAAATTTTTGACACATTATAAATATAATGTAGATATAACGACCAGGGTGATTTTTCCTTAGGATAATGATGTATATATTTAAGCTCGCGCTTTATTTAGATTGCTTATACAGCAATATGGAAAGTGGAGATGCATTCCTTTGGAAAATTACTTAAAATAATTTCTCGGGGACTGTGAAAATAAAAATCAGCTGAAAATGAAAGTGATTTGGAAGATATGCGATTCATTAACACAAGGTTTAATGCTATTTCGTAGAGCTAAAGAAACGACTGATTCAATAAATTTACAAATGCAAAAAAAAAAGTTAATGAAATCATGATATAGACATGCCGTCCATCTCAAAAGAAAATATATATATATAAATGAATTACCGGTTATGAGATATCAACTAACTTGGATGGTTGAGGAAGAAGGAAAAAAAAGCTTACTTTAGCACTTTAAAGTTGGCGTTATTCAAAACTGCTAACTATTATTTCACCATGAATGAAATGGGTCTCGAAAACTATTTTATGGTTGATGTTCATAAAAACTAAAGCATTTGTTTCCAAAATAACATTACTTTAAAAAGATTAATGACATCTCATTCAGAAGGAAAGATTAGATTTTAGTGATCTGGAGTCAATCTCGATAAAGATACAGAAGAGGAATATCTTCCTTCATGATATTCAAAGAAAATTGTGTCCATTGCGGTAATACAAAGAGAAAAAACCAGATGAATTCAGACACATTTTTAATCCAATGTTCGAATTGAAATATTTAAGAAACATCAAGTATAAGAGAATCCACAACATTCCCAATAACACATATCATTTAACGGTGGCAAATGTGGTAAAATGAGACTCTTCGTGAAGTATGGAGCCATTTGAATATTTAGATCAGTTTTTTTAAAATTTGAGAATTTTTTCAACTGACTAACTATATTATATATATATATATATATATATATATATATATATATATATATATCCGCAAAGATTTACATAATGTTGGCGCCATCAGCGACTTGGCAACATACATCGGCGAACGTGGAATATTCGTGCATTTTTATTTAGTAATAGTATTCGCTATGAACGGTTTTGACAAATTGAAAAACGAATTGCAGAGATTTGATCAATGTTAAATGTTAAACTTTTTAGCAATTCATTTTTATTTACAATAAATCATTTGACATTTTGAAAAAAAAAAATATTTTCTTTTTTAGGAATATAATTTTTAACATATGCAATACTAGAATATGTATGAATGGTAATTAAATTTTTGTATTTAATTCTACGGTGTGGCATTTTTATAAGAAACTGGAATGTGGCTTTTTTTTTAACTAAGACAGAGAAAAAAAGAGAAAATTATCCAAAACTATATGTATCATGTTTTCTTAATTTCTCATTATAATTTACACAATAAAACTATAAAGCTCGGTTGTTTTTTTAACTTTTTCTATTTATCATTTATGTCCATTCGATCTATTTCACGACCTTTTTAATATTTTTCTAATACAATTCAATTGCGACAAAAACTAATGTAAATTCAATAACAATACTGGAAAGCTTTAAAAATTGTATTATTTTTTTTAATTACACGGAAGGAATTAAATAAAAGAAAACATAGTTTTTTTTAAAAAAAAGTATATTCTTGGTAATAATTGTATGCTTCATACTACTATATTAGAATATTAGCAAGAGAAGTTTCCAGATGTCGCCCATTTCAAGAAATTTAAAATTTATATTAAGAACTTCTTTTAATTTCAAAATATAGTACGGAAAAAATATAAATAAATATAAAAGCGCGTAACGAAAATAAAAATTTATTTTAATTATATGAAACAAACTGTTAAAAAGCCAGAGCTTATTATTTTAATTTATATTTCCGATAAATACAATTAAGAAACAATTTTTAGCAGAAAAAAAAATTATTTTACCCTTTTTTTATTTCTCTGGGATACGGATAGATAAAAGTAACATAATAAATATAGCTAAGAATTAAAGTACATAGTTACTTAAAATTTAGGAAACTTTAAAAAAATATTATTCAAATAACATTCTTCATTCACCAAAACTATTTTTATCGTTCAATTTACTAAGGTTAAAAAATCAAAAACGACCAAGACATAGCGAAGACTGATGAGCACAAAGGAATAGGAAATTAACTGACGACAATAAAGTAAATAGATTTCATTTCAACTTCTCAGCTCAAAAAGTAACAAAAGAAAAAAAATGAAGTATTAATAAATTAATAGAACGGATGTAACTTTAATAACCACTTAATCGTTAGTTAAATTAGTAACCTCTTAACCACTTCACAGCAAAGCACTGTATCCACAAAGAGAAATGGAATAGCTTTAATTGAAACTTTTCCAGAGGTCTATGCTAGTTGCACAATCATAGCGAAAAATTCCACAAGGATGATTTTCAATGAATACCAAAGGAAAAATTCGAGAAGAATTGATTAAGAGAGGAGAAATACGAGCTTGAGTTATTTTTGTATGGAGAACTCCTTCACATTAGTGTAATACGAGAAGAAAATTAGAAACATCCTACTCTTAGACCACTTACTTTTCGTGTTTAATAGGATACCGTTTTAAATACAGTCATTGAAAAGTCGCCAGTTTTTTAAGGTCAGTTAAAAATACAGCAGCGATGGCATCTTAATATAAGAGTAGGAAATTTCAGACTTGCTTGTCCACCAATCATACCTGATCAAAAGAACTCAAATTTTGAAATAAGAAATCATCTTGTTTCAATTATTATATTTGTTTCATCAACAAAACACACCTGATATAACATTATAACATCTCAACACATAGCAAATATTTATTTTGATGTAGTCTATGTTAAAGCAGAGAAATTATGAACTTGCAAAACATCTCTGTTTTTTATACAACTACAATGTGGTAGAAAGTGTATTAAGATACCGTCGTACTCCTTGTGTCTAAATTCTAAAAAATTTTAAAATTAGAATATTCCACAAAAAAAAGAGTTAAGAAATAGATTCAATTCAAGCAGCAGGAAATCTGAATGTGGATTATGGCCGATGGACCTCAAAATTTTAAACCAAACATAATCAAATAACAAGGGCAATTGCTTCAGATGGCACCACACACGTTAAATTCTCCAAAATTTTACACTCAATCAGGGAGAAAGAGAAAAATATCAGGATCGAAAACGTCGGAAGGTTTCCATTATTCTTTGACTGAGAAAGTAACGAATTTACAGAATTCTGCGTTATTACACAGACATTTTATCATCCTGAGTAATGTATTATATTTTGAGTAATACATCAAAATCACAAAATACTACATGTTAAGCTACACTTAAAATAAGAAGCGTATTTTCCGCTGGTAAAATTGATTTTATTATTTAATAAACAGGATAAATAGAATTTTTTTATCATGTCTTTGCAATTTAATCTCAAAGAAAATTATTGAGATTGTACCAAATTTTGAAACTAAACTAAAATAAAATATTTTTTTTTAACTGGATCGAAAGAATGCTAAACATATTTTCACCAAACATGCATCATTTCACACACGAAACGCACAATTTAATCTTCACACATCTACCCTTATGGAAATATACATGTATTCAACATGTCTCTTACAATGTTACAAGTAACGACAGCAATTAAGTAATATAGACGGACTGAATATCTAAGAATATGGACTGAAATCTTAGCAAGTATTGTTACGCAGGATGGATTCGATACAATTTCTTGAAAAATACACTCATCACATAGAGATTTTGAATCCAGGGATTTTAATTTTCTCAGCGTATCCTCAACAATTTTAATACTTGCCTTTCACGCAGCTCTATTTTCACGGGACATTAATAATAAATAAGACAACATTACATCAAATTCTTCAACGTTAAAAAATTAAAACTAATTTTTAATTAAAACAGAAAATTTATTACAATAAAAATAAAAAAAACTTTAAGCCCAACATATGAGATGTGCCTTGTGAATAAAAATGTATAATAATGGAACGTTGGCGAAAAGGTGGAGGCGGGGGGTATCCTTGTAGAAGCCAATACTGAAAAATGTCATTAGGTATCGATGAAGAATAAGCACCGTGACGTAGGGAAAGAATGTTTAGACAAGAATAGCGTGCAGTTTGGCTTTTTAACCGAATAAGGAATCTTAAATATTCCATGAAGGCGACCACTTCGTGAGTTATTTGGCGGTCCGAATGTTTTCCCTTGTTGAATAAAACAGCAGCTGTTCCCATCGTTTTTCTGTTTTAGCCCATTCTCTATGCTGATTCGGAACATTAAGAACTAAGAAAAACAAATGAATACAATGACAGGTGTTTTAACTGCGTCCAGAAATCACAAAAAAAGCTATTTTGACGTTGATCTGCAGAAATCGCTTTAAGTAAATGCCACTGAAAACAATGACACGAATTAACTGTCGAATAGTTATAGATGGTGGTTTTGTAAATCTTTGGAATTCAAAAGACATAAAAGAATGAGTAATAAAACCTAGATAAAGAAGGCAAGAACAAAGACAAGCATCTGAGGGGTATTATTAAATGAAACTAGAAGATCACACCACAGACGAAGTTTCGGGGTCAATTTAGAACTTTTAATTTTCTTTTTGAAAAGAACAATTAAAAATTTAAACGCATAATTCAACAAAGCAAATTATTTGAAATAATTCCAATTCACCCAAATTATGACTTAATTTAGAATTTTTAGCGTGAATATAGTTCTATTTTTAATTAGATTCCATCAATATTATACTAAAATGATTAAATGAATAAAAAAATAAATAAAATAAAATAGAGAACGTATTATCAATTCTTCAGACATATGTATCACTTGAGTTCCAAAATATGGGTCTAAAGCCTTCTAAGATAAATAAGTGCTCAAAAAGATTTTCAGGTGTTTATTTTAAATGCAGTTGTATTATATTACATACATCACATAAGCTACCGAGAACTGCAGATTTTCCAATTTAAGATTTTCAAATTATTCTACCAATTTAAGATTTTCAAAAGATTCTAGTCCATCCTACTAGTAAAATAGGTATTATAAGTCCATATTTATATTACAACACCTAAACTTTCATTTTATGTAATAAAGTTAAACATGAAGTGTTATAACTTAAGAACATTTTTACTCATCGGTGTAAAAAATTTGCGCAGACAGTGATCTTGTACCGTATGTCACATGACAGGACCAAAAAAAAAAATTACTAAGCCTCCTATATATTATTTAAACTATATTTATAAGAGTGGCTCAGTTGATTACACGACTGATCGAGGGGGGGGGGGGACGATGGCAGCATTTAGTAATTTTGAGAATGTAAGAAGCTTAAAAAAAGAGCTACTGTAAAACATGTATTTCAAAAGTTCCTTGCTCGTATAATCTTAGAAATCAAAACAATATCAGGAAAATTATGTTAAAAGAGAAAAAAATTTCACATCATTATATTTAGAAAAAGCAAAAATGTAATGGTTTCTCCAATACATTTTCTATACTATTGCTATCAAATGCTGGTACTTTCCCATTACTAGCATTTGTAAACTTGCAATAGTTTCAAAGCTTTTACGTCATATAAAATGCAATTCTTTTTTTGAAAGAAAAATGGAAAATACCATGTCACACAAAATATAAGTAAATTCTTTTTAAAGGCTTTTTTTTAATGTAAGGGGGAAAAAACATGACAAAAATAATAAAAACTGAAACTTGTAATACTTCCCTCACTAAATATAACAAGAAATAAGAACAAGAATTTTAAATTAATCCTTCACATGATCCATAATTTTAAGTTTTTTATTTACTAAATTTTCCTGCTTCAAAATACGATAATAATTCTTATGTAACTCTTAACGTAGCATGGCATTTTTTCAAACAAAAAACAGCAATTTTGTTTAAATATATATTATTATTATTATTATTCTATATAAATAATACTTGAAAAAAAAATCCCACAAAATTTACTGTCAAAAAAACTAACACTGCAAAGTGAAGGCTTTGTACTGTAAAATGTAACAGCACCATTGTAAAATTGTAAAAACTTCTACGAGAAATCACTATATTTTTCCAAGTAAGTTTGCAATAAAATGCATACAATACAGCAAAAAATACTTTTCCTTATTGAAAGTTTGCCATAAATACTTCAAGTCGTATATGTATAAAGATAAGAAATATTTTTTTTTTTTAATTTATAAAAAAAAAAAAAAAAAAAGTAACTTAAAACAATTTAATATAAATTAAATTTCGAGAGCTCTAACCTTCCAACAACACAATACTTTGAATCCACTGAATTTCAGCCTGCTAATTAGGGGCATAAGCAATATAATTAATCCCTTAAGAATGCAAAATTTCGAAATAAATTATTATTCGTAAGCCGAGTTTTTTTCCCCCCAAATACATTTAATTACGAAAATTTATGGGGCTGTCAGAAGAGGATACAAATTCAACGTTCCCTATCTAAATGTTTGAATGACTAACGAACTTTAAACATCCCACGCGTAATATCTTAACCAAACACGATAATGAATAGTTCAAACACGATTGATTCTCAAAATTATCTTAATGACATTTAAAGAGAGCTTATAAAGTCAACACATTTCTAGCTAATGCACTTTAAATCAATAGCGGAAAAAGAATATTATCAAGCAGTCTCGCCAGCGCCGATAAAATTTTGACGAAAAAGTATTTATTAAAGATTTCCCATTTTCGTTACACAAAATGAGACCAAGAAAATCCACAATTAAAATTAAACACTAATATTAATTAACACAGATACACAAACCTTTCATTTCTATAATGAACCAACTTTTTTATTTATTTATTTTGAATTGATCTGTTTTATCTTTCTACATTCTTCTAGTGTGACGTTTTACTTTGCCACACTAAGTAGAATGATAATCAAAAATGAAAAAAACGTTAGATTGTTTTATAATGGATAACACACGCGCGATACTGTTTTTATTTCCTGAAAAAAATATCTCTACTCGCTCGACGATTGGAATGTTTCTTAATTTAGGAGGGAACTTATAATCGAAGTTGGACAAATTTCTTTTAGGAAATTGTTTCCGTAAAATCTAGAGATGTGAAGTCCCTTGTGAAGCTTTAAAATAAAATACTTTAATTTTATGTTAAAGCAGTGGTTCTCAATCTTTTTTAAGACGGAGAAAATTAAATTCGAACTTTTTTTGTTTTTTGCGCGCGTGCAGAGATATTGTGGGTGCATGCTTGCACTCTCCTGCTTCAAAGTGTAACTTTATAAAAGAATAAAATATTGATCGGTGCAAACATATTTAATTAAAAATAATTTAAAATTACAATATTTAAAAAGGTTCTCAGATGTAATGCCACACACGAACTCGTTGATGTTTTCAGATTTCAGCAGTATTGGAATAAATAAACCATATAGCCATCTACATTTCCTCTTCTTCAATGTCCAGGTTCTCGCGTCTCCCCCCTATCTACTGTTACTTTCTAATCATCATTGAAAACTGCCTCACAATAAGAAGAGAGGGAAATAATACCGTGTTTCGTGCTTTTTTGACCTCCCTGGATTGATTTGGTTACATTAACGTCGCACCGAGAGCAAAACGTGGGCTATTGGTGAAGAACCTCGTGATATTGAACCTCGGTCAATTGACGAGGAAGACACCTAAGCTGGCACCCCCTCTCCTAACTTCCACATCACGCCAACGGGAGGACTTTGGGCCCCGACAGATTTAACGTGCATCAACCCTGGCTACACAGTGGGTCTTCAGTGGCATTAAGGATCGAGTAAATAATACTACCTTCCTCGCCCCGGTATTCATCTTTTTCCAGAGATTCAGGAGCATTCGCATTTGCAGACCCGTTATTCGGATTTGTTGATTACAATCTCAAACAAAAAAAAAATTCGCACAGTATTGAATTTCCTTTCGCAAAAATTGTTAATTGTATATATGATTTTCGAGCAGAACACTTGAACACTTAAAATGGGTTCACGGGGCACCAATGTTCCGGGAGCCCGTCTGGAGAAACACGATGTGTTAAAGCATAAGATCCAATCTAAGAACACTCTGCCTGAGAATTAAAAAAATACTCAAGATATTAATATCATAATATGACCTCATAAAAATATACAAAACATCACACACATTTTAATACACACACACGTTTTTATGGCCCTCTTCATTGAAATGCAAAATGGATTTCCAACTTTGAACGTCAATCAGAAAAGTTGCATATTTGTAAATTATTTCTTTATTTTAAGAATGCTTACACATGTGTCACAATCACGCGAGTTTATATTAAAGTTGCATTAGCCAAATGTTACAAACTCTAACTCAAAACATATGTCAGGATTGAAAAAGATGTCCCGATATTTATTTAAGTTCGTACATGTAAGTTAAGTATTCCCATTTCTCCATACTGTGTCTTCAAAATTTAAGAAACATTCCATAAATACGTAGCTTATCCTTTAACAATATCCATTACGTATTACAGTGGAAAACCGAAAAAATTGATCGAGTAATACAGAAATGAGAAGTTAAGTAAAGTACTCTGTTCTTTGTAAAATAGTAAAGTCAAAATGTAGTATTAATGTTGGAAAAATCTGAGAAAATATGTCGAGTTTATACCGCATTCTATAACCATGATACTGGAACAGTCTACATCTGAAAATATACAGATTATGTTCTTTAATATAAGGTGAAATTATTAGTAAGTGTTGGATAATTTAAAAGAGGAGATAACACATTTAAAAGTAAAGAAAAAAATTATTTTGAAAGTTAATTTCCAAGAACAAGACAGAAAGAAAAACAAAGAAGGGAATTTTCAAATTTAGCTTAAAGTGGAAGGTAAGAGAACTCGTATTATGAGAGAATCTGTAGGTAGCAATTTAATAAATTTTAATTTTGTCGGAGGTGCATTCCAAATCAGCACTGCAGAACTATGTCATTATTATGCTAACACAAATCGGCAAGCCGTACAGTAAAGCGGTTTCGTTTTAACATTTCACTTCGCAACTAAAACGTGAAAATGTACAGTCGTCGAAGAAAAAGGCACTAACTTTTACGATTCTAATTGTACCTAGCCAAGATTATGATCAATGTCAAGATTCAAAAGGAATTAAATTATGACATTATTGGGTTAAATAACATAGTTAAATAACTTATAAAGCAGAATTTTTCTATTACTAATTTCGAGTGGAGATTTTTTTTTTATGGGGGAGAGTAGAGAATGGTCTAAACAATTTAAGCTTCAAATTTCATTCAAATCCAAATATTAGTAAAGAGAGATGGGGGGTGGGGGGGATTGTTAGTTGGCCATATACTAGAATAAATGATACCATATACTAGATACTACTACCTTCGAATAAGCGATTCGTAATTTCCCCCCTCGTTTCTTAACACAGCGGGGTTATTAAAACTCTGTTTTAAAAGTTAATCAACAATTAAAATTAATCCATTCATTTACATCATAATTTAGCTCTTTTGAACTTTAATAGCGACACTTATTTTGTCCTAGAGCTTAGAGAACTGCGAAAGTTATAAAAGATTTCTCCATTTTTAACGACTGTAAAAGGAAATGTTGATAAATTATTTATAAACTGTAATCAATAAATTGTAACACCATAATTTTGCATTTCACCAGCAAGAATACAACTGAGAGAACGAAACCTTGGAAATGTTATTGCCAGAATAATTAAGATTCAAAAGGCGAACCAAAAGAAAAGAAATAAATTCCCTCCCCCCCCCCGCCCCGAATGCTTTCTCATAAAACAAATTGTAAAACTAGATAACATTTTGTTTTTATTTAACTATCAATTCTAATTTCATCAGCTCATAAAATTACTTCCTTGTTTCAAAATTGTATTCGAACAGGCAATCTTACAAGTGCGAAATTTTAAAAAGATGAACAGTAGAGGAAAAAGTTTTTTTTTAAAGTATACTTCTTCGTTAAATAAAATTATTCAAAAAAAGCTCGAAATAATTAAAAATACTCATATCAAATAAAAAAAAAATAAAATAAGCTTACTTACAAAGAGATTGATAATTAAATTTTTGGAACATCAGTTTTAATTATTAAAATGTAATAAGTATAGATATTGCTAACGGCAAACGGATTTCATCAGTTCTTTCCCAACAGACATTAATTTCATAAGTTCCTCATTTGTACTGATTGGTGAAAATTTGCTTATAAAAAATGCATTTTAAAAAAGTCATTTTAAAAAATACGAAACAAATTAAAAAACACAATAAAATTTACTACTTAAACTATTAAGAAATTATTTTAGAAAAAGAATGTGATGTTAGTTTTAAAGGAATTATTTAAAAAATAATACATGAAAAATTCATACATTTTTTTTTCATTAATAATTCCTTTCATATATATACAGAGAGAGAGGAAGAAGGAAACTGAATTTTGCAGACTACTTTTTTAAATTACTGTTTACTCCTGCTACCCTGGCTCCTGCTATGTATGTCTTTCTAGTACTGTCTAGAAAATATTATTGCATGTTTCTTCTTTGCGTATTTCTTTTAACTGCTTAATGTATCCTTGTTTTCCTTAAGGAAAAACACCAGGTATGTATCCAGAAAAGTAATAGGGAAGATTATAATAAAAAAAAAATAGTTTATTCTATCACTGCTATTCAATCTCAAGTTTGAATTGGTACTTGAAAAGACGTGAACTCCCATTACATTTTTTTATTGGTTATCTTATAATATAAAACTATTAACTTCTATTTTTAATGGTTTAAATTTTTATTTATTAATTTACAAAATTATATTTTAATTACGTACAGAGCAAAGTACAATTTTGAATTGACACAATATTTATCAATTCAATTGACAATTTTAAAATACAAAGATTTATCCTATTATTGTCAAACTACATTCCAATTACACTTAGTTTTAATTAATGAAATAAATTACAAAGATATCTTAAAAGATAAGATCACCGCAGCAAAAAATAACTTGTTTCATCTATTACTATAACTAATTAAGAAAAAAAAAAAAAGGAAATCGTTACTTAAAAGCCTCCAAAGGGGCAGTTAAACAACCACAAAAGACAGGTCTAAAAAATAGTTGCTGTATATCTATACATGCATCTGCATATTCTAATTCCTAAAAAGAAAGTCCTAAGTGCAATTAGGAATTCTACAAGTATAATTTGAACAAGCACAAAATATATATACATACACTAACAATATCATTAACCGGCTATTAAAACAATGGCATTTTCTTTCAAGTATGCCATTGAAGATCCTGTTTCACAATTACGAGACTTCTTTTATTATTCCTAAATAAGCCATTACTGAAACAAAAATGCATCATTCATTTATAACCGTTCCCAACAATAAAGATCCTGTCTACAAAGAAAATGGAATCATCAATCTATGCCAACGGCATTTATTGTAATATACTAGTCAAAGTGAATAAAAGTCAATCCTTTTTCATTTTGTTATAAAAAAAAAATTGTGAACCATTTTTAAATCAGATATTTGGAATTTTAATCGGGGGATAGATAAAAATGAAATAATCCCACTAACAAGGCATTTTTAATTAAAACATATTGTTAATTTATACGTTAATATATATATAAAGTCTGATAATGGAAATAACAAGAACTAGTGACTGTAAACTTACTGACTTCTTCAATTACAGTAATTTGGCACAATTTTTAAACAAAACCGGTGTATCGGAATTCTTTAAGCTGTTAATTTAAATAAAAACCCATAACAATAAGACATTTTATTTGATTTATTGTATACTGAGACAAAAGTACATTTGTCGACATGTTTTAAAAATAAGTACATAAGAAACAACTAATCAATGTTTTAGCCACCAAATGATATAACTGATTGATTTAATCTAATTTTTGTACAAACTCCACCGAAGAAAATACTATTCCTGATTAATCATTTCCCCTTTTGTTGATTTAATTATTATTAAATAATCATGTAAACTGTTGATTTAATCATTATTAAATAATCGAATAAATCTCTCATCTCATATTTTCTCAACCGGCAAACAAGTTTACCGATATTGCAATCACTAATAAGAACACATACGTCATCAGAATTCTCAAGTGGACAGAAAATGAAGCAAAGTCAGTAAGTTCAAGCGGATCTTTGTTTTAAGTCTGCCTTAGCTTGAGGTTTGAGAAGAAAACCTCTGAAACGGAAAAACTTCATTCTTACAGAAAAATGCTCCAATATCAAAATCATATTCTGTAACGTTTAGGTATAGTTTGTGATATACTATTCATTTGCTGTTATAATCAACCTCATTTATTTTTTCCCTTCACACAACGTGTTTCATATTTTGTCTCCAATATTATAATATACAGTGAATTGCTATAATTCGAACTTTTGTAATTCAAAATTTTGGGCAGCTCTTTTTTTTTTTTTTTTTTTGTCCCGTGTCTAGAATGCCGCATTGAAATGATGGAGGGGGGAGGAGGAGGATTCGAAATGTTCTCTTCAATCCCTGTAATCATTGCGGTGAAAGTCCCTGCGATGATAGGGGTTGACTCCTCCTCTTCTTGCTCCCTCCCCCCGCCCCCCCCCCCCGGGGGGGTTGAGAAGGTCAATCTCATGCAGAAGATTCAATTTTTTCAACACTTGATAGGGCAAAATCATTTGCAATTATTCAAATACTGCATTCAAAGAGGTGAGTAAAAACACACAGTTTAATAATAACAATAATAAAAGGTTGTTACCCGTTAAGGTATGCAGCAAAAATATTTGATTTCACAAGAATATAGTAAAATAGTGTGTTAAAAATCTTTGATCGTGGAGTATACTTTTTTTTATTATTATTTATTTATTTAGCCTGTTCTAAACATGTGCCGTTCTAAATTTCCTCTGGTCCCTTCGACTTCGAATTATGTAACTTTCACTGCATCATGTTAAAATCCGTTTTTATATGAAAGTGAAACAGTGGAGATTTATTTGTTCCTCTTTTTCTCAATTTTAAGAGTGTGCTACAAAGTAATTGAGTGTATGCATCACAGCCACAAAAACATAATGAACGTTTATATAAATTACACGAATTCATATATTAAAGTTAAGATATTTTCCAACTTTAAGAAGTATTCCGAGTTTGAATTTTGTACTTCAAAATTAGATGAAAAAAACATTAATCGGTTAAAGTCAATTTTATCCATTAAGAAGATAGATTTAGATTAAAATAAACAAACAGCGATTTAAAAGTAAAATCATCAAAAAAGATCATTCAGAAATCCTTTTCCGAAAACAAGCGCAGATAATGTAATCATAATATACAAGTAAACAAAAAGATACTGATTGATCAGTTTCAGCAATGACCAGGTAATTCAAAAACTGGAATTCCCTTCTGATAATTCGGCTAGATTTAATGAGGAATTTGAGAGAAACGAATGATACAGTATATTAACAATATTGATATGAATGAAATGATTAAGATTTTGTTCTAAAGATTTTGTAATATATATATATATATATATATATATATATATATATATATATATATATATATATATATATATGATAAAAAATTCATCAACATAAATATTCAAATAACTTATTAACATTTCTGTAGAAATACTAATAAAACAACACAAAATTAAAACTGCTATAAAATTAAAATACGGACATTTACATTCTAAAACATTTTTTGAACAAAAACATTCATTATTCGACAACGATTCTATACAAAAAATAAGGTAACAAATTTTAAAAAAAAAAAAAAATTTCACAGAGAAATAAAATTATAAAAGTATTACCTATTCTAAAGCTGATTGAATATAAACATTATTTTATTCTAAATCATTGTAAATAATGCGTTATTTTATCACTATTAACACATAAAACATAGGGATATACGTTCTGAAACTTTTTTGAATAAAAACCATCCACTATTCAATAAAGATTAAAGATTCCATACAAAGATCGAGGTCACACATTTTTTTAAACAAATTTTCCTACAGAAATAAAATTCTAAAAGCCTTGTCATAAAACAAATTAGCCACTTAAAACTCATAAATGGATGGAAATATGATATAGAAAACGTACTAATGCAATAACACAAAATTAAAACCTTTTTTTATATATTTTATTATTATTCCAGCTTTCTAGCAAAAAACGGAGAACTCATCCTAAAGAAAGAAAATAAAAAGGATAGAAAAGCTAAACAAATCCTATAAGCAAGTTTTCTCCGGGACGTCGATAAGACAGGTGAAGCGTGGAAGATAAAAGCGTTTTGATAAGCGCAGCAAGATTAACAAGATTACGAGCATTTAATAATTTGATAAAGCTCCAACATGTCGCTGGAGTATGAAGACTTTGCATTACATGGAATTACCATCGAACTTCAAAGAGAAAGAGCTGCTAACAGAGACTCTAGGAATAAAATAAAACTATAAATTTAATCAGCTATGGAAATAATCTTCGGTTTAACAGCTTCTCCCAACTGGATTCAAATTATGTGCACGACAAAGAACACAGCAGTTTAAGCTCAGATAAACTATTATCTTTCAGCATCAAATGTCTTAATGCTTTTAAATTAGAAGAATTCGAGTGAACTGTTAATATCAAACGGACAGTTTTAAAAGAACAAATGCTAAGCGGGGCAACGTAATTACTGCAATTCAAGCGCACTGATGCATAATATCATTTATTGAAAGAGCAAAAGGATGAAATATTTATAACTTTTGAAAGCTTTCACAACAAATATGCTCGAAAATCAAAATAAACTATTCAGCAAATACATCAGCAAAAAATAATAATAATAATAATAATAATAAGCAATTCAAAATTTTATTATTTGCACGTCCTAAACAAATAAACAATAATATAGTCAAAATTTAACACATTGACCGTGTTCGGTAGCATGCAAAAAAAAGAAAATATTAAATCATAAAGAAAGATGATTAACTCGGATATTTAAAAAAAAAATTGCTTTCATTTCCCCCCTAATTCTTTTATTATAAAATAGGCAGTATTATAGGTCAAAGATGTACTCTTATTATTCTATTCCGAAATTTGTGAAGACTGTGATGACGTTGAAGTAAAAAAAAAAGCAAATTATCTTTTTGAAAAAATGAAATTTACATGAAAATGCATAGTATAGTTTTAAAACAAATATAGAAGAAAAATATCTTACAGAATAGCGCAAAAAAAAAAAAAAAAAAAAAAAAAAAACTGTTTGAGCAAATAGTTATAAAAATAATGGATTAATATAATAAATCTGAAAGGTGTTCTTATAGTCTTTACTTTGTCAATTAGAAAAACACTAAAATGATTGGTATCGAAAGCTATTGAAACGTTTTCAATAACAAATATATAACATCAAAAGGTTGTTGATATCCGGCGTTGGATATGAAGAAATTTTTAATGAAAAGACAATAGATGGCAGTTCAGATCTGAAAATAAATCAAATGATCGCCAATATAGAAAAACTACATGTCCACCTTCTAACAGTTTCACGAATTAGATATATGAAATTCTTCAAAATTACGAAATATCAAAATAGAATGGTACAGCCTACAAAAAAGAAAAAAGAAAGAAAAGGAAAATACCCTTACTAATTTATACAATTCTTCTTGTAGCTAGACAAATTGTTTATTAACGTCACATTTAGAAGCAACATGGCGACTATTGACGAAGGACTTCGCAATGTTCAACTACGATTAGGTGACAAGGGCTATACCCGAGATGGTACCCCACTTTACACCATTCCATTACGAAGATATTGAGCCTCAACAAATGTGCATCAACCCCGTTAAAAAAAAACACGACAGGTCTCAAAGAGGAATCGGGACTCGAACATGTAACCTGACGGAAATGTACAATGTTCATTAATTTCTAAAACAATTTTTTTCATTACGGAATCTGATTTTCTACGTTGTAGAATTATTAGATGAGAATGGTTATAAATAGTTTTAGTTAAAGAGCTAAATAGCTTTTGTTCAAAATTTCGTTAGAACCTTGCAATTAGTTCCAGAGATATCACGAAAAAACTATTATGAGGCCTTGTATGCAATAGATTATTTCATGTAAACGGTCAAAATTTCCATTCTTTTTTCAAATTAAAAAAAAAAATGGGAAGAACTTTTAAATTAAGATAAGTTTAGAAATTAATGAGAAATCTAAATGTATAAAAATATTGGTATGTTACAATACGCTTTTTCATAACCTTATTTTAATGATTAATATATTTCAGAAAAAAGTTTATTTTTATTATTTATTTCTTTAATTATTTTAATGTTTTTTTTTTTAATAATCAGAAGAGGGAAGGGGTTATAAATAGTTTAGAACAAAAATCTTTGAAAAGTGATCAGGAAAAAAAAAAATATCGTCTCTCTCAAATATTTGAGACACTCATTGCACTCTTGGGGAATCATTTTTCATAAACCCTTTTAACTCAAAAATTTGCAAAAGAAGAGTTTCACGAAATTTGAGATTTAAATTTTTTTATGATGAGAAATCAAGTACGAAAAAAATCAACACCGATAAAAAAAAAATTTAATATAATTAACTAATACATTAATATCAAATTTAATTCCCTTTGAGTCATTAACATAGATACCATTTTTGTCCATTAGTAATGAAAAGTGCGGAGCTATTGAAGATGTCCTTTTATCCCCCCCCCCCTTTTGACAATTGTACCGACTAATCATGCATCTTGTTTTTTCGTACAACTTAAGAAATATATGAAATCCTCACATACAAAGTAAAATAAAATATACATCATTGAAAATCAACGCATCTATTATTTCCTCACGTCTTATGACATTTACTTAGTAAAAAAAAGGTTGTTTTTTTTTTGGAAGGGGGTCTTACTAGGTAATACTTCAAATGAGATAACATCTTTCTCAACTCTCGAGAGTAGAATTCCATGTAGTGCATTACATTTTATACAACAATACATAGCTTTTGCTGTTTATATAAGTTTTTATTAGACATTTTCCAGTAATCCGGCGTTTTCGGTAACTCAGGAGTTCTGTGGTCCGAAATCTGATACATTACCAAAAGCGTACATTAATGTATATTCAGAAATTTATCCGAATTTGACATTTTTTTTTTTTTTTTTTTTTTTTTTATAAAATTGACAAAATTCCATAATTTAATTTTCGTTCTTTGTATCACCCCCCCCCCATGACTAAATTACTTCTTTTGGTGACACGATTTTTGTTGTAAAAATTTAATTAAACCTCTTTTTACTTTAAGAGAAAATATCCAGAAAATCTAGTCTGCTTCATAGCATACACGTCAGGATCACCAAACGTCCTAAAGTGATAAATTCGTTCTTTATAAAGAGGCGCAAATGCTATTCTGAATCACATTGGTTGTGATCGCATTGTCTGACGAATTTAAAAATATTTAATAATAAAACTTTTTAAAAAAAATCAGGCATTTTTCTGCCCGTGAAATACGGCCCGTTACTTAATTCTTATGACCTTCTTGTTCTTGTATTTTAGATAAAGGAAAACTATATAAATTCATTATTAATTTCGCGAAGTATGCGAATAGAGTAATGCTTCAAATTATTTAAAGATAATAAAATGAATATGACCTCTTAAAATTAAATTCGTGAAACATACATCATTAGAGAAAAATTATTTATGACCCTTTTACAATCATGTTAATATTAATTAATGAAATATTTACCTGTTTTGCACAAAGTGAAAATCAAATAGATCCCAAACACTAAATTTAACTTAGTTCCAATATTGTTTTTTTTTTTTATACAAGTAATGAGCAGTAGGGATGTTGCTATAGTACTACTGGTTTAGCTTCATTTATTCTGATTTTGCGGTAGATTTTCCTTCTCTGTGTGTGAGAGAGAGAGATTTGCCATTTTCTAGTTTTGTACACTTTACCAGTGCTTTTTAATGCTCTAGCTTAAATATGTCGTTTTTGACTTTTTGATATTAGAGGGTAAGAATTGCAAGAGTGTATGTCTAAATCGAAATAATAATATATTTGCTTATAATATACGTATAATGATGTCATTTCATGAACATTATAGCCTCAAGAAAATTTCATTTATATAGTGAACTTGTAATATCTCTAGACAGATTATATTAGCATTTATTCAGCAGAAAGTTAGAATTTTCAAATTCAGTGTGATATATTGAGTCTCATTTAGTTTATCATTTCGACTGTTGATATTTATCAATCTCTCCATCATAATCGAAATGATTGGGAATTAATGGGCCATAATGAAATCTTGATTTTATTTGGTCATAAAATCTCGTTAATTTCTATTAAAGCAGATGCATTCGCGTTCATTTTAAAGGAAATTATTGTCACGTAACCATCTATCCATCGTGTATTATAGAATTGAACTAGATAAACTTCGATAGAAATATACGCAGCTCGTGAATCAGTAATCGTCTAATGTAGAATTCAAATTGTGCTCAGTTCCTTTAGTAGCAGTTTTAACTAAACTCATTTAGCACGGATATATTGTGATGGAAATGATGCTCATTTTTAACGTTTATCTATGTTAAATGCCCCTCTCCTGTTTCTGTTCGCATATACGTATTTAAGAATTTAAATATGAGTTTTGAAGTGCTTTATAGTTTGGAGATTAAAAACGTCCAGTGTAATCAATTTGTATGCCTATTGAATTTATCTGTTTAGTAATCTATTTATTATTTTTACAGTGTCCGCAAGGTTATGCACAAGTTACCTGGAAAAATGGGGAAGTAACATTCGATAAAATATTCAACCAAAATTAGGTAAGTTTTGTTTTAAAAATTCTCACTTTTTCCAAGTCTGTCTGAAAATTTAATTGATTAGCATCTGTCTAATAAACTTGTTTTGAACGATTCGTCCAAGCTAATATGAATATGTATCGGTATCAACCTAGTGTAATCAATGATTTTTCCCCGTATGAATTTAGATTTGATTCCGCCTCTCTCTTACTAAAATTCTATTTAAAGTAAAACGAAAATAGAATTTTTAAAATATTTGAATTAAAACGTTTAACTTGGGAAAACATATGGAGAACTGAAAGTAAAATTAGCGGTGTCTTAAAAGATTTTCTTCCGAAAATTGGGACTAAATCATAACTTTTTTACAGTTCTTAAGCAGAGCATTTTATGACTTAATTAATTTTTCGCGATAAAGAAAATACTATTTTCATTGTCTTTTAGAGTCCATCTTGTTAAGCAACCTAAATTAGAGTTTTAATGAATGTGATGATTAATATAAGTAATTAATTGCAAGAACAAAATCTTCGTAAATTGTAACAATTTTCATTTAATTGATACTTCATCCTGGTAGTTTAATGTTGCCATTTTGTAAGATTCTGACGAAAAAGTTATAGAAGGGCATTTATTGGAAAATAACTCCAATATTAAATGTACTAAAATTTCCATCATAATTTATAAATTTACTTTCTATGATTGAAGATTCGGTCTTAAATTTAAGAAAAATTCAAACTGGTGTTTTTAAATATGAATTATTAAATGTAGTAATAAGTTTTATTGTAGATGATTTTGTTTGAATGTGTGTGGAATTGTATTTCTCCTTAGTTAGAAAAATAGTAAATAATAACTTTCATATGAATTATATGTAATATTTCTGTCGGTATCAAAATATATATTTATAAATTATCCCTATGTAAGGTAATCATTTGTTTAAATTTGGAAAGAATTATATCCGTTATTACTCCTTGTTGATTTTTGCACTCTATATTTCATCCTTTATTTAAATTTTGTTAATTTTTAAAAAGGATGTTTTTAAATAAAGGAAGAGGCAAAGTGATTTACTGAGTTAAATGTTTTT
>BMAW01092600.1:383778-413966 GCA_019974015.1 Nephila pilipes | reverse complement strand
AAAAAAAAAAAAAAAATCGACCGACACGAAAAGGTTTTACGTTAGACGAAAAAGTAGTTTTTTTATAACATACACAACGGCAGAGAAATCGGGAAGGAAACATACCGCTATTTCGCTTTAAATGAAGATGGAGGAAATACGGAACATCATGAAAAGTATGCGGAGTTAATTAGCTGTGCATTTAAATGGCAAAAGGAAAAAACAATATCGAACAATTTTTTAATATACGACGCTGAACAATGCAAAAAAAAAAAAAATAAAAATTATTTTTTTTTTTTTTTATTGAACATGTTAAATTATTTGAAGATTATAAATAGTATATCATAATGGTGTGTTGGCCAATATACATAATGTGTATAGACTTTCAATAAGTACCTACAAGAGTAAATTTTAAGCAGGAAATCGAATTAATAAAATGTAATGACATAGCAAAATATTTTTTTTCCCCACATACATCTTTTAGCAAGAAAAAATATTTCAGTCTCCTGAGTTTCGAATTAAGCGTTTTTCACTAAATTTCTAAATTTTAAGAAGTTAAATCTAAGAATGAAGAGATAGGGTGTTATAATTACTTGTGTGTGACTATATATATTATAATTATTTGAATTGATTATATATGCTATAGTACAATTATTAGAAATGATTATATATGCTATAGTATAATTATTAGAATTGATTATATATGCTATAGTATAATTATTTGAATTGATTATATATGCTATAGTTACTTGAATTGATTATGCAGCAGTGCCTCTCTTCTAAGAGACACCTCTATTGAAGGGAATATTCTATTGGTTCCGTTCCCTTTGAATTGTATATGTATTTATCATTTATTAAGGAATGCCTCTATTCAAGGGACAAAATGTCTAGTCCACTGGGTGACCCTTATTGAGAGGTACTACAGTATATGTTATAATTACTTGAATTGATTATATATGTTGAATTACTTGAATTTACATTCACTGGACATTATTCTACGTTGAAAAAGTGTTCTGTTGTTACAATCTGGTTTTGTAAGACGAAGACAGGTTTGAATTACATGACAAAATAACGCCTGCTCGAAGCACACATATGGATGCGTACAAAATTTTAAAAAGAAATGCACAAAGCAAATTTTCAAACGTTTTCAGGGTTAAAATAACGGAGCCATCAATAAAAATAACCCTCGAAGCCTTTTTTACTGCTGACTACATATGATGTCATCTTCACTTTCGAATATTCACTTTCACAAATATTCTAAAATAGTGCAGGTACGTGAAGGTGTGGGCGCTTTTCGTATTCTCGAAGTTCAAATAGCGTTTCTCCAACCACTACCTTAAGAAATCTGATGAAGCAAAAACTTTTTATATCTCTTCTTTATTCTCAAGATGGAGCGATGCCATTTCATACATATAACCTTCAAGTTGATTTATTTCGCTCCAACCACTCATTTGATGAGATAAGAGTTTTTTCCAGTTAATATTTTGGCAACAGGAAAAGGGAATGAAATTCTATTTTTCTATTTTTTTTTTTCGGAACGAAATATTTCTTTTTCGTCCACAAACAAAAAGTTTGTATTGCGGATTAAAATAAAAAAAAAAAAATTCTTGACAAATTTCCAAAAAATCGTATCGAGTTGAAAACAACTAAACATAAATGGATTTACAGTGGTTTCAAAAGACCCCGTGTTTATTTACAGAATAACAATCGCTGTCTTTATTTGGATGGTGATTTTCAGTGTCATAAGTCACTGCAGTAAATTACAGCTTATCATTCGGCAAGAACGCATAAAACTGACAGAAATCTCATTTTTTTTTTCCAGCGCACTTGTGTGACCCTGAGAAGAACACAATTCGCTGATGTCTCATCTCGAATTGATACAGTATAACTTCTCTTAACGTCTACTTAACGAAGAACACTTTTTCGAATATTCCAAAACAGCGGTTCTCAACCAGTGGTAGGCTTACCCCAAGAGGTATACGTAAGAGGTCCGTAGGGGGTATGCGAAAAGGAAACGGATGTGGCGACCACAGAACTAAATAATGAACAAAATTTTAAATTATTAAAAAAGAATTTTAAAAAGTAGACAGAAATTTTTATTAAGGTTGTCAGATGTAACCTTGTCGATTTCTGAAAGGAGGAAATTGCTAAAGTTCACATCAAATACCACTCTTGAATGATGGAATGGTGAAAACAGAAAGCTTTGGAGCTCGTTGCGATTTCGAATACTGTGAACTTTATAAAAACGCCATAATTGTATTTGTAGTCAATTGCTAGCACGGAGCATGTTGAATGGGCGTATTTTTTTAACCCATATATTTACATAAAAAATAAATAAATGAGCAAGTTAAATGCAACTCTGGATTTGAAATCACATGTATCCTTTTTTACGCCTACTTTTTCAACGTTTTGTAATTCAATGCAGTTCCAAACATCTCAACAATTTCTCAAGTCCCCTATTTTTCTGTTAGTTTATTCGCTCACTTCAAAAAATAAAAATAAAAATTAAAAAAAAAAAAAAAAAAAAAAAAAAAAAAAAAAAAAAAAAAAAAAAACTATACAATGAAAAAATATATTATTTGATTCAACATATCCCCTTTTTTGGAGAATGAATGTAATGGACGAAACAGATTGTGTGTGGAAGGGGGGGTAATTCTTGGTTGGGGGTACGCTGAAAATTATTGAGCCAGCTGGGGGTGCGATGACTGAAAAAGACTGAGAACCGCTGTTCTAAAAAGTCAATCAGTATCCCAATATATATTTACCTCTCCACCACCCCTCTTTACCCTTTGCATTTGTTAAATACTGTATACTATATAAATATCCCTTTAAAATAAAAGACAATAAGAGATACATTTGATCAAATAAATGTTTTAAGAGTAAGTTAGTAATGATGGAGTTTCATGGCGCAAGAGCAGGAGATGGTCACACTGCGTAAAACAAGGTGCAACTGTAATCTAGACGTTTGAAAAAATAGGAAAAAAGTTTAAAATGGTTGACAAAAGGAGGATCTTGAATAGAGATAGCAATGGTATTCCGGGGGTGCGTCACCAGTGTTTACCAAAGACAGTAAACCCTAAAAGAAAGGAAAAGATCACTAGGCTACCTCAGGATCATGATGCCTGTACTTACCTAAAGAAAAGTAAGCCCCTGAGGGATAATATCTCAAAAGATAATTAAAATAGTGAACTGGCGATAAAATAAATGATATTCATCTATATACACTATTTCGCTGAAATAATACAGAGAGAAATATGAAATATTTGAACTAGACTGGTTTGAAGATTTATGTATCTTTTACTTAAATCACAAAGTTACAACAATGCTACGAAAGAGTTTAAAATTATTCACGACTTGACACAAGACATACATGGAATAGAAATATACATATACGCGATATTTTGAATCACAACAAAGCTTTACATAAATGATTTATTAGAATATGTAAATGGAAGAACAAGAATATTTTGAAATGCAAATAGACTATTTCACAGCATGTTATCTATATTCAATCGACAAAATTGAGTTAATTAATCAGATTAGACAAACAATCCGTCTATGAATGTGAAGTTGAATGTGACTAAATGCCAAAATCCCAACGCAATTTCGACCAAGATTTCTATATGGAACAGAATGAAATTCAGTTCTATTTAATAATCTTTAACACTTTCACGCCGGCACGTAAAAAATGGTGTAGTTAAAACTGAGAGGATTACGATAATATGAGATCGCATAATCAAGACACATAATATTAAAATCGGATTGCTTTCTATCTGAAAATTATCTACCGAGCTTGGATCAAATTCTTCAGATTTACCGCAAAAACCTACGCCCCATTCCCTTTCGAAAACTGGAAAATCTTTTAAATAGACATATAATGGAAGAATTGACCATCAAATGACAATAATAAAGGGTAAATTTATTTTTGAAAAATTGTTTCCCGATAAATTCTTTTTGAAGAAGAACTGCGATATGTAAGGCATAAATAACCCCGAATAAATACTGAATAGAATGTGTGAACAAAAGTACAAAAAGGGGAAGGGGTATTTTCAGAACTGATAAAGAGATTCAAATCAAGTTTTAAGTTGGAGGAGAGGTTATTGAAGGACGAGTGTACTATTACGATTTAATAATAGGCTAGAGCAGCCTATTGTGCAATGTTACAGGTAATCGTTATATATTTTGTAAGACTCCGAAACATGTACCAAATTAAGAATTTCAAAAGCATTCGAAACAAACATCGATCACATTGAACACGCACAAGCGCCTATCCTACGAGAAGTCTTGAATCACTGGCCGCCTTACACCACTAGCTCTCGGGATGACACGACGATCAGACATGCTACATTAATCGCACTCGTTTAGCCATGACGACATTTTCGCGGACACATAAATTATCCCCTTCGCAGTTTCGGACACATGCAGCGATGGAACGACAAAAATGTTTGGTGCTGCACCGCATAACGAGGATTTATTTTATATCAATAAAGGGAGAATTCGGAAATGCGCCTTTTCGTGTGAAATCGTCCGTGGCGTTTTCTCCCCCCGTTAAGGTAAATTTTCGCGGCTAATTGATCTCGATAAGGTTGTTTGGGAATCGGTAATTTTTAAGACTAAATGATGGGATCTGGCAGTTCTCGCTAGTCCACATTGATCGAGGTGGTGATTATTTATTCCAGACAAATAAATGTTCGGTCTCTTTTAAGCCGAATGAAATGAAAGGAGGTTTAAAGGAATTTAGATGTTATTATAAATCTGAAATTGGCTTTTATAATATATATTCATATTTATTTTCCCTCTTTTAAATTTTCTTAATTCATTGAAATCCACAGTCATGGAAGAAGGCTGTTTTCTTCTTAAAAACTGATAAAGTTCTAACATACAACTGTTTACAACGTTTCCAAACTCAGATATTAAAATGATTTATCTAACTTTTGATATTTATTTTAACCAGCACATTTTTTTAAAACTCTTTAATTATGGTACATCGATAAGCTATTCTTTTCTTGATCATGATCAAGTTAGAGCGAAAACGAATAATTAAAGTCTAGTAATATATTAGAGGGAGGAGAATTCTTATTGATTGCACATTTGTTTTATAAATTACAGAGGAGAAACAAATTAAAACTTATTTAATCATCAACAAAAAAAAGCTTTTCATAGTATGTATCACATAAATTTATAAATTAGATTTTTAAAAACAAGAAAACCATTAAGAATAATTATTAAAAAAAAAAACTTCGTGAATATATAATACAATTGTTTTGAATGATGAAGAAATATATAGAAGGGGAAAAAATGTTTCAAATTCTACATTTCCTTCATAACAACAAACTACAACAGAAATATCTAAAAAGTTGTTTTGTCTGGCTCTTTTAAAATCCTTCATTCATCATTATCGAATTACTTTACAAAGAAAATGCCAAAAAGAAGGGAAGTCTGTTTTTTTTTAAATTCCTTATGCCAAAAAGAAATTGTTTAAATGGGGTTTATAACGATACATTCTTTTTGATTTTGTATTCGGGGCTGTTTTTCCTAACCGAAACCCACAAAAGAATGTTAAAGAAAACAGTCACAATTCGATTATCACATAGAAAACGGAATTTTTAAAATCGCTGAAAATAGCACGAAATTTTTTTCCCCTTGATTTTTGCCCTTTTTTTCCCCTTTATCTTGGATCATACATTACCAGATAAAAAGGATGGGGGGGGGGGAGCAAAAAGATGAAGTTCAATGATAACGTATCTCCATGTTATCGTTAAAGGATTGTTTGATTGAACAGTTCTTGTTCATTCTGGCATTAATAGCTCCGTAAAAGACAATAGCCGCCTAATAGTGAATGTCAGCAAAATTTTTTTAAATAATTTCTAGTGATCGGTACATAGATAACAAAGAAAAAAAAATATTCCAGAGTTCAGTCCAGGCACGTTTTAAGAGACGGTCATTCTGCTAGCCCCTTGTATCAACACTAATCATTTATAAAAGGATAGTTTCCTGATTTTATAAATGAAAAATGAATTTCTTAAAATTTCATTAAACAGAATTGTACCTTTTTAAAAAACTGTCTTTTTTGCAAATTTAAAATTTTATTAAACTAGATATACTTAAATCAGATTAACGTTAAATTAGAAACAAGATTATAAAAATTAAAATAAAATTTAAAATATAATTTAATAACATTACATTCATTTGTGAATGTATAATAATTAGCTATAAAAATTCCTTTATAATAAAAAATTTGAGAATTTAAATTAATTAAGAAATAAAGAAATTAATGGATTCAATGAGCATTTAATGAAAGTCAACCCATAGACGAAATATTATTTTTATGCATGAAAAAGTTACATGTAACAGTGGAATTTAAATTTTAAAACAGATAAAGCAATCAAAAAACAAATTTTTTCCAACCTAAATTTAATAAAACTTTTGCTCTCATCCATAGTTATACAAGAATTAAAAAAAAAAAAAATCAAAGAATCTGATCAAAATAAACAATAAATTAGTCCATAAATGTCAAGAAACTTATCAAGTTTTAGTAATTAGAGAATATAACTACAAATTTTTCGATCACAAATTACATGCATAAATTTATTCAAGTTCGAAAAAAGAACTTGTTGATCAAGATATCCTTTAGATTCAAACAAATATTTTTAGAAATTCATCGAAGAACTACAATAATAATTAAGAGTTAAATTATTGAAAGAAAAAAAATGAATATTTCACTAATGAAATTTTTCAGAAAATCTCTAAGAAATTCAGAAACGTAATTTGCTTTGAAAAATTCAATTTAATACTTGTTACAATGGACTTAATTAGGAAAAGCATTTCAGGTGAATCTTACAAAAGGTACTATAATTTTACTCAAAATCTCCTTCGCTGAATTTTCAAAGATATATACAAATTTCAGAGCAACACGCTTCATATTATCATGCAAAAATTTGATTAAATACATATAGAAATTGAGCTTTTATTTCCGAATAAATTTTAATGAAATTAAATGAAACACCAAAAATTATTCTTGAGAAAGCGTTTAATCAGCATTTATATAAAATTATATACCACTATCAGACGTTACAAAGTATTTTTTTCAATATGTCACCATTACATTTAAATTTCGAATTTTGTTTTTTGATTGCCAACAAATAAATTTTAGTCTAAAATATTTGATCTATACGCTAATGAACTTTATAACAAATAAATATAAATGTCTAAACTACAATATTACTAATCCAGTGGAAACTTGAAACAACAGAGATTTGAACAAAGATGCAGGTAACTAACTGATAGTACATTTATTCTGATTTATAGATAAATATGTTTGCATAGATAAGTGAAACAGTTCTTTGGAAAACTAATCAATTTCCAATCAGGAATTTCACAATAATATCAATAAATTCAAAAAATGGAAGGAAAAAAAAAAGATTTCTCCCATCCAAGAGAAAGATAAGGCATTCATTGAATCCTCACTAAACAAACCCTAAAGTCCTGCGATGAAATAGCGTATTAATAAGAAACGTAGAAATACCTTCTCTAAAATCCAAACTTCTGAGCATGATGACGGAACAAAATTTATATATAAATTCAGATGATACAACATCACATTAAAAATAATTCTAAAGAGGCATACCTTTGAGATGGAAACTTATCCACAATCAAATGTATGTGTGGTCCCATCGTCAACAAATACCACAAACCAAAAAATTCAAGGCAATGTATCTATATAAAAAAAACATACTTTTTTTTGCACATCAAAATGAAAAGCAAAACACGGTCCGTACATAAACATAAGCGCCTCGGTTACTTAACGATGGAAATGAAACAGAGCAACAACAAGCATTGCGCGTTATCTGCAATCCATCTAAAGAATCTCTGCAGCTAGCACACTTTTAGAAACAAGACTTTCCACAAATCACTCGCGACCAAATAGGATTCTAAGAGTCAGTCGCTTTTTCTTTAAGGACATTTCATATGTCACGTAGACGCAGCATGGCGTAAAAAAAAGGCATGTCTGTGAAAAGAAATGGCTCTCTTTCATAACAGTCGATATTGTAATGACAAGGGTGGTGGCTGAAAAAGCGAACAAGTAACAAAAGGAGTTGTTGTGTTCGGCCAATTACGTGCTGAAATCGAGACTCTTGCGAGTCCAAAGAATACGACAAGCACACAACACAGAAACGATGGTGTCCAGATGTAAGATGGATATACACACACTCCACCAGATGAGATTTTGGATAAGGAATTAAAGTGGGGCAGGGTCGAAAATTGTTTGGGTGCCTCGCAACTCATGTGACGTCAATATGCTGTGAATGATGATGACCATCATCATCAATTAGAATTCGAGAAGCGCCGTATTTTTAGCATAGAAATTGACGGATTTAGATTGAGAAGGAAAAAGTCGAAGCAAATAAGGAAAAAATCGTATCATGAAATACCCATGTTTAGTCTATATTTCGTTTACTAGGACAGCTCATTCTTAAAGACGACTAATGGATTAAGAATTAAACAATATAAACAGACACTTCATTGAATAACACAGGAGGGGGTCATATTCGACAACAATGCTTTTATTGAAACTAAACTTAAAGTTGAACGAACTTCTCCATTTTGAAATTAAATGTGTATTTCGTTAATATAGTTTTAAAATGTAATGAAATGAACGATTGAAATAGAAAACGATTAAGAAAATGTAACACTCGATAAATCTCTGAAATATTACGGTTATAATGACTTTTAACTTATTAAGAAAATTAGTCAGATTTTAAAATGTGTTTCATTATAATTAATCAAATAAACTCCTGTTTTATAGATATAACTCAAAAATATTGTTGATGGTACAGCGAAATTAAATATAAAAAATAATATTATTTATTAGTAGAATAAAACACATACATATTTCATCATTCAAAACTGCCTTTTGTATCGGCAATATTTTTAAAATTCGAATCAATCTCTCCTAAAAGACCTATTAAAAATATAATTCCGAATAAAAATTGTCGCACTATCTCTACTGGCATAAATAAGGAAGATGATTGGCATAATTAAACCACATAAGCATAATTTCTTTTCATTTTGATAAACAGAATGAGTGAGTGAATGTAAGGTTTATTGGCACAAGAGCCAGATATGGCTATGCTGCGCCAAACAAGATTAAACTGTGGTCTAGACGTGAAGTTGAAAAAAATATAAGTGGTTGACAAGAAGGAGGGTCGAAAATAGAGAAAGATCGCTAGGGTAACCCGGGAGTGCGTCACCCGTGTTTACCAAAGACAGTAAACCCCATGGGAAAGAAAAAGATCACTAAGGTACCTCGAGGTCATGATGCCCGTACTTACCTGAAGAAGGCAAGTCCCTAAGGTCCCCTGATATAATACCCAGGGGCAGGGTGCCCAGCTATACCCCCAGACGCTGTGTACCCATTTTAGTAGTTTGATAAACAGAATAATATAAAATTTCCGGCTTCAAAAATGGTACAGACACAATTTTTTTAAATATAAAAAAATAGGATTTTCCGGTCCCTATTTTTATTCCGCTTTACACAAAGTTATTTCTGTCATTAATCATCTTCATGAGTGAAATATTTCAATTCATATAAAGTCAAATTGGTTAACAGTAAAGACGCGATATAAAAAAAAAATAGCTTAGATTACGCCGAAATGTTTTTTACCGTGTGTTTAAACCTTCATATATGGCACAGAAACATATAGGCCCTTTCTTAAAATTAGATAAAAATAAAATCTAAATTTTTAGAATAAATAATTTATGTCTTGTAAAACTATCTCCCAATGTATCAAATTCCCATAATAGTAAAACATAAATTGCAATACTTGCCGATGTTAGCTCTAGTTCAGTTTGGATCCTTCCGCAGTCAACACGGCATGGAAGACAAATATTGTATAAACATATTTTTAAAAATGTTTGCGGTACCAATTTCACAAATTGATATTTGTACGCTTATGGACTAGTTTCTCTTTCAGAGTTCTTTCTCTGAGAGCTCTAATGCTTAAATTCTTTTTCGGTATGCGAACTAGTTTCTTGTAAAGAGTTCTCAGATAAAGAACTCTAAAAAGGAAGCCAGTTCGCAAACATTTCATTACAAAAGCACTTTATTTACAAAAAAATACACAATTTCTGACAAAGAACAGCTAACAAATTTTATAACATGACATTTTAAATGCATATGCACAAACTTAACATAAATACATGCATTACGATTCTTTATACTTATTCGCGATAGTGGCCCATCGTAAAAATTGTATCTCGCACTCACATTTACAAACTTCCGCTACATACGCATTTAGCTAACACTTAAATACGTATTTTCACACTCATAAGTAGCTGCTGATGGTAAGATGACTAAACACAAAGAGACTGCGACGCATCCGAAGAACACGCAATTGGTGCATCGCCCCAGTTGAAAAAGTGAATAAACATGGGTGTGTACCCTCTTAAAAGTGATGTACACACACCGAAAGATATTTTTCTTCCCATCTCTCTCTTCCGAGATGAAGATTGTTGTTTTACGCGTAATTTGTGTTGTGTTAGATAAAGAGTTTGATGTGTTATCATAGTGTTTAATAAATGGAATCAGTATGGCGGGCAGCAGAACCACGGCTTCTTGATGGAAGGCCCATTATAAAAAGAGTCGTGGATGCTGTGTCAAAAAGAAAAAGATAAGGATCGGGAGGAAGGAAAAGTGATAACTTTTTTCGCTAATACAAATTGGATGGAACCTTTCATGATTACGAAAGAGTGAGGGGAGACAAAAATTTAAAGAATTCGAGACTCGTAGATGCGACTTTTCCCCCCTTTCATTTTCCCTATGACTAGAAACGTGCATATTAGGCTGAGATGAATTTTTTGTCAGCTAAAAAGTTAAAATTTGATAGGTTTGAAATGATAAAAAAAAAATTCAAAATTGCAATCCGTGGACGACCAGGTCGAAGCAATAAACGATATCAATGAGATAGGGTTTTCTCCGATCACATTAGTCTTCTCAAAAACAGCCAACGTTAAAATACTTTTGTATCCTGTCGATCTAAGGAAAGCTCCGATGAACCGGGGGATCTATGATATCACTTCCACTAGTAATTTTAGAAAGAAGATTGACTCTTAGGTATGCTCCCCCCCCCCCCAATGTGTTATAGGTATGAACAATTCTATCACTCTCGTCTTTGCAAACAAGAGCTTAAATGTTTGAAGTGGGGCGCAGGTCATTTAACTAAAGATTGTGACAAAAGTAGATCTACACCTTCAAAGCACGCTTTTGTTTCAAGGAAACCATACTACTAACTATTCAGGATGTCCTAAGATTGCTAAGAATTTAAAAACAAATAAACTTTAAAAAAAATATCTCGGAAGAAAGAGCGAAATCCCAGAATCAAATTAATGCGGTCCATAATATCGACCAAAATTTAAACTTGAATCGAAATCTGATAAACACTGACTTTGAATAAAAATTTTATAAACATTCAAAAACTATTTACACCGAAGTAATTCTTCAAACGGTATATCAAATAATGTAATAGTTAGGAATGTTGTTTCAACTCCTTCAGAACCAGGCTTAAATTTTATTCATTGTTAACTGAAATGTCTTGATTAGATATTAATTGACGATTCACCTTTTTTTCTATTTTCATACTATGCTCGACTTTGATTAACAGATTCAACCCCACAACCCTCAGATTTAACTTGATGCACCTAGATATCAGATTCTACCCCAACTGTCGACTATGGCAGGAAAAGAAAATTAAATTTTAAAAAAAAATGGCAATAGATTAATAATAATAGGGTGACTTCAATTCCATTTCACCATAAGTTTCAGTTCCAAAAGATCGAAATTCACGGTTTTTGCCTTCATTTCTTCTCTATTTTCTTTTATTTATTCATTTACCAATTTCACCTGAAAGGGTTATTATTCTAAATGTTTTTTCTAAATTCATTCTGAGCATAAGCGTACCCATCTCGCTAGCACTCGACGTTACCTAATTTTAGTAGTAGCATAACAGATTAGCACATCTTGAGCTTCAATTAAGATTTTTAAAAAATTAATATATTTAACTTTGTTTATCGTTTAGTTTTTTTTTTTTTTTTCTTCTGGAAAGTTGATATTTTTGCCTAAACAAACTCTACAACAAAAACTAAAATATAGAGTCTTAAGAAATAAACCATCCAGATTAAAATATTACACAAAAATTACTAAAAAATGTGAAATAAAAAAAAAAAAAGAAGTATCCTGACAAATTGAAATAGATTTAATTCCCATCAATGTCACAATAAAATTACATTCCTTTGCACTAGAAAATCAAAACTAAAGAATGTATTATTTAAATATGTGCCACACTAATAGGGGGGGGGATCACCATTTATAGATAGATTTATATGCTACATATCTTGAAAAGTATATATTTAATATCCCTGCAAATTCGTTAGGTTTTCTAAGATATATAAGAGTCACATAAACACAAGCATCAATTATTTTTTCTTATTCGAAACAGGATTTTATGTTTAATGCCTTGCCTCCGAGTTTTTCGGCATTATGTAAATGCTGAGAGTGAGAGGGGAAAGTATCTATTATTTTCAATATAAACTAGTCCAGATGAAACCAAGTATTATTATTATTTATTTATTTACTTTCTGCTTATCATAATACATTTACTCAATAAGCATGTAATACCCCCTGCTGTTCCTATATATTTTCAATAGTTATTTTTTTCCCAAAAATTTTATAACAATTCAAGTACGAAAATATTTATCAAATTGGTAATTAGATTTACCAAGTTTAAACAGAACACAGAAACATGAAATGGTTTCAAGATTCAGGGAAAATGTAGATAATTAATATAAATTGTTAGTAAATGCAGTAAGTTCTTCAAAATATAAAAAAAATTTTAAACTGCAATAAAAATTTAAATATGAAGCAAAATTAAATTTCTAATAACTAAAATAATTTTCAATATTTCCCAATATTCCAATTTAGAGAAGTAGCAGTTAATTAATAAAGTTCAATAAATTATGTATCATACATAATCCATATATCTACAAAAATAATTAAAAGAAGGATTTTCACTAAATTTTTCGATACATATTTAAAAAAAAAATTTAAATTTCGATAATCCTAAATGGAAAAAGAGAAGGAACAGTAGGGGGTATATAAATACGGACCGTTTAAATTGTCAAACAATCAAATAAACACAAGGGGAATTTTAAATTACACTCGCCATCTATTGTAGCGTAGAAATAATTAGTCTCTGGAAAACACGTATTCCCGTAAAAGTGTGCCTTGTTTCCCAGAAAATAAAGTCAGCAGAAATAGTGCGACAGCACCCCCCCCCCCTTTCCTGGAAGGAGTCAAACAAATTAAAAGATAACCATTAAAGAATGACGGCCGGTGTCTGTCGGGAGAGCGCCAGCAAATAAATATTAATGATCCCCCTTTTCCAGTTGACTTTCCGACAAATTGCCTCGGAAAACCTTCGATTATCGGCCAGGGATGAACTCGCCAGTTTTTGCCAGTGGTGCTGCCACTTTCTTCGCACCGCTGCTGGCGTGTAATTGAAACTGTTTTAGAATAAATTGCGAACTTCAGAAAGTTTGAGAGGTTGTAATAATTCGCCTCATCTTATTATCGCAAAGAATGAAATGGAAATTATTGTAACAAATCAGATTTAAAAATGTAACAAGTTCAGAAGGTGGGGAAGTTCTGTCTTATAACGCATCGTTGAGACTAATATTTAATGACAAGGAAAGGATTTCGTTACGTTAGAGAATTACAGGTATGCATGAATAAAAGTATCATGACAAAAAAAAAGTCAAGTATCGTTGGATGAGTAAAATTCCATCAATTTTCAGAATGAGGCATATTGCAAAATTTTCAAAACAGTCATGACAACAATCTATTGCCAGTATCACAGTTCAAATCAACGGTTTTCAAATAATGCATTTTCTAATTATCGCTATATAAAACAAAAATGCCCAATATTCTCGAAAATTTAAGGTAATTCTTCCTAAATTGAAACACAATACAATCCTAAACAATCCTAAACAATACTTGTATTGACAATATCGTCAAATACAAGTACAAAAGTACTTGTATTTGACGATAAAAAGCATCATTTAAAGAAAATTGTTATAACCATTCGGTGATGCCATCTATTTTACTGAACCGAAACAAGTTTGACATTGATTCATACATTAGTTTTGATTTGGTAGTAATTTGCTGCCAAATCAAAATTTGATTGCTGCCACGTCGAATTATCATTATGCACCTGAAATCAAGCAAAAATCAAAATGCTGGGTTGCTTCCGATGAATCTTTTTAAAAAAAGGCAAAGATGCTCTCATCGGCCGAAAAGGTTTGACGAAGAATGTTTGCGGTGCGAAAGACGTCATGATCAGGAATACGAGTAACTGAGATTTACGAATGTTGTCTAGTGAATCACGATGCTTGATAAAAACAAACCATTTTCGATGCTACGGGTACCATCTCTTGAAATCTCTCAGGACTTATTGAACGACCTCGTAATAAATAATGGTATGGTTTTCAATCGACAACCACAGGTCAGCGTATCATGCAAATTTTATTTTACCCCCTATATCGTATTACGGAATCGATACAAAAATTGACGTAAAACATCAAATGTTAAAGTTATTTACTTGCATCTTTCACACAAGAAATGAATTCCTTATAAGATAAAAGAAAATCTGGAAAAATTTTTGTTTAGCTAAATGCTATAAGAATATGTAATTGAAATTTTTTGAATATTTGAAATTTTTTAACCATATCATAAATAAGAGATAGTACAGATACATTATTCAGAGGAATTGAAATGTTTAAAATATTTTTGTCCTACTTTCTATTTACATAATAATCAAAAATATGCATCTTTTCTTTGAATAAAATTTGTAACGAGTAAAAATTTTAAAAGCATCAAATTTGAACTTAGTACTCGGCATCCATAAACATTCACTTTTATTTTGTTTTCATTTCTCAATCGAAAACTGCTGGAGAAACTGCAACAGTTTCTTATTCCACTAGAGAAAACAAATATCTTAGATATCTTCCATGTTTAAATATCAAAGAAATTGTCATATTTTAAGATAAGGAATATAGTTTACATGTTGTCGGTCTTCTTTAAAGAATTCCATACCCTGGTAAAAAGTAACAATAAAAATTTCACTAAATATTAAGCTAATATTAAACCTATCACATTCATTTTAAAAGCTTTTACTGTTTTTTTTTTCCCATGTGTATCACAAAAGGATATAAAACACATTTTTTCACATGGAAAGCTACAAGTTTTTAACAGTAGATATACCAAGACTCAGTGTATATCTATATTTCTACCAAAACATCTGACTTAGGGGGGAAATTACTAGTTTTTTCAAATATAATATTTAATATGAAAAAAATAAAAATTCTCACTCTTCTTCCGGGAATACTGATAATATTCTTTTTTCTCACTTATTAGTGTCCGTTAATACATTATTACCTTCAGTTTCTTCCATTTCTTTTTGTTTGAGGATTAATCTTCTACGAACAAATATTCTATACATTCATTTGATTCTGGATCAAAGTATATCTCATTTATATTGGTTATCTTTTCCAATAAGCTAATTTTTGGGTTTTTTTTTTATAATTATTATTAAAACGTTTTTCTGTATTTCACTTGGTGTGTGTGAGTGTGTGTGTATCATCAAATTTTCGATCGTTAATTTGACCAACTTCCCATCAAGCTAGAGCTCTGAAACTTTGGGAATCGTTCTTACTTGCCTAACAACGAAATATTTAAACCCTAACTTTTTCAACAGTGAAAATATTTATCATGTAGCATATAAGTAAAAAAAAATAAATAAATAAAGGGAAGTGTGTTTCAGTAATTAGTGAAATATCAATAAATGGTCAAACGCGTTATCATCTTTGTTCCGTCTTTAAAATTCAAAAATTACAAGTATAGCTACACCCCTCCCTCCCGTATTAACACTAAATTTACTAGACTGGTTAAAATGACTGGATTTCTGGCTTCTTTTAAAAAAATAAAAAATTTATAAAAATGCCATTTTCCTGACTTTGTGGTTTTTATTAAAACAGGTAAATTGTTCCATTTTAAACAATTTATTTATTTCTCACTTTTTTTTTTTTTTTTTTTCTTCTTTCGAGGTATGCATACAGTCAGCATACCACGGTCAGATGTAGACGATAATAGAATCTGCATCTTATGCCTCACATTTTCACGCCAAGCCGTGGAAGGATTTTCAGGATTGTTTGATTTACCAGGCAGCCAACCTCATCCATACCAAAGACTGCATTGGTGGAATTGAATCCATATCTACCATATTCTAGTTCGAAATCTTTTGTACATGAAGGCCGCATCAGGCTATTAATCACCTAAAAAAGTCGCATTCATTCGTCTAAAATAAAATTGGGTTCAAAGAACTTAGCAAAATATGCGTTTATTTTGCAAAGCACAGAAGAGTTCCCAAAAACCATACTGACCATCTCCATAAGCTGGCCTTTTTTTAATAGTCCTGACATAAATTTTCACATTAAATCTCTGTATGTTGATTACTTCGGTAAGTTGTGTCTTGACCGCCTGAATTTCGACACAAAATTAATTTACCATTATTAATGTAATCCGTTGCTGACCAATTCAGTCCACTCAACATTAAGAGCTACTGATAGTGGTCAAAGGTTGGGCATCTTAATTTTCTATCCTTTTATTATTTGTACTTTTTAAATTGATTGTATTTTAACAGCTGACAAGACTTTACTAATGAGTAATAGATGAGAAATTCACTCATTTTATTTTCTGAAAAAAAATTTACAAATATATGAAAGTAAAATGATATTGCAAGCGATTTTTATTGTATTTCAAATATTCTTTAAAGGTGTACAAGAAAGTAATGCGTCTGCTTCATTACATTGATCATTTGTCTACGTTGATTGATTTGTTACAGTCTATGATATGGTCAATTTGCAAAGGTTCTTCAGCACTTAAGGCTCCCGTCTACCCGCCATTTTGATTTCGTGGACGTAATGTTAATCCTATGGAATTTTGACTTTAATTCTCAGATCTTTATTATTCGATCTATTTGAATGAAATAAAGTGCATCAGAAAGAGCAAAAAATAATGAATGCTTCTGTGGAATTACTTTTTTCCTCCGATTTTTAAAAATATTTAAAAATATTTTTTAAAGACCAGAAAACAAGTAAACGAATCATTAAAATAGGGATAAAAATATTTTTAAAAATCGGAGGAAAAAAGTAATTCCACAGAAGCATTCATTATTTTTTGCTCTTTCAGGTGCACTTTATCGCATTCAAATAGGTCAAATAATAAAGATGCGAGAATTAAAGTCAAAATTCCATAGGATTAACATTACGTCCACGAAATCAAAATGACGGGTAGACGGGAGCCTTAACACTGAATTATTAGTTTCAAATGGATGAGCAATCCGTGACGACTCGTCGCCAATCGTGGAGCTTGAGATTATTTATTTTTATAATATTTGCTTTTAGCCTGCTCTAGAGGCCGAACGGGAAAATGAAAGTATACTTAGATCGCATTATAGTTGTATCGTAATGAATGTATAAAAATTATGGTGATCTGAAATGCAAATAATCGCCAAACAGCTAATCGTTTATGATTAATTCTAACCGAAAATCATAGTTTAACATTATTGACTAATCAAAAATTAATAAAAATTAAAGTACTGAAAAGTACAAGAATTCTTTTTCTACAAACTTAAAATTAAAAACAAACAGAAAGTCCCACTCGTTAGCTCAAGAACTTACATGTGACAATAAGGTCAAAGATTTCCTAGATTTTTGCCCTATATGACCAATCAACAAAAAATTATATTTATCACATAATAAAAACTCGTATTTTCCTTTGCCTCTTGAGGAGAAAAAAAAGGATAATCAATGATTTAATTACTTCAAGTCTTAACTATAATCATTTTCATTTTTAATTTATTAAAACTTACATCAACTAAAATTTATTCTCACTATTCAATAAAGACAATTTTTTTTTTACCTAATTAACTTTTAATAATATAAAAAGGCTTTGGATTACGTGGAAAAGTACCTATATAATAATTTCAAAAACTTGTTACTGATCGTAAAAATCTCAAGTCAAAATCTTGTTTAGTTTGACACGGGTTCAAATACACAAACATTTACGTCCCTTTACGAGTTTCGCATTCCCATGCTAACCGAATGGCGAAATAAAACCCCATCCTATTTGTAGCCGATATAATAACAAACCGGATTCGCCATCGTAAAATGAAGTAGCTGCAGCTGGGCATCGGAAGAAAAAAGGCACGGAGTGTTAAGTGATTGGTGAAAAAGGAAACCCAACAGTTTAAAAATAGATTTCGAACAACACCATCTCATTTTCGGACGGTTTTTCGATTATTTTACTTCGGAAAGAAAAGTCGAGTTTCGCCTTCTCTCTCAATAGCTGTAATCAAAGGAAGTTGAAAATGTTCGTAAAGTTTCCAGTTTCTCTTCGTGACAGGATAGGAAGGTATGGGTGGATGTGGGATGAGTAAATATTTAACCACTAGTCTCATTCATTTGAAAATGTAACATTGTGCGTTCGTTAAGTACGAGTAGCGTCGAAAAATTTTCTTCCTTAGAATATTTCATGACGTGCTCTGTAGAACATACATTTAATAAACTACACCTGGAGAATTCTTAACTTACCTTATTTCCCTCAGTCTAAGAGCCATATGTCCTCAACATTTTTTTTTTTTTTTTTTTTTGGCCTACCCCCTGCTTTCTTGAAGAAAAAAAATTATTCACTGGCTTCTCAGAAATTTAAAAAAAAACACCAATTCTTAAAATCAGTAACGTAATTGCGACTGTGTTCAGATCTCTTAAAATTTAAAAATACTTCATGAAGTCTAAAAAATTAAGCAATCACGCAGAAACATTGCTTTCTTTTCACTCGTTTGAATGTGTTTTATTAAACGCAATTAAAAGCCATAATACTTCTGGTTCTGAGAAGAAAAGTTGAAACTCCTTGGATTAACATTCGGAAATTCGAGGTGGAGTGCCGATGAATGCCTTAATCTCGTCGTGAAATGTCCGAACTTTAAAATACCTCATATTTCCGCAGTTAAGAAGATATGGTATAAATTTCCCTCACAGTTTTATAGTTATAGCAAATATCTTTTCTATAAGATGACCCCCAAACCATAAATGACCTATGAATTTAGTTTAGATAATCGATCATGATCGGTAACAAATTTTATTTTCTTGCATCTGGCAGCACTACCTATAGAAGCCAGTGCAAAATCACAAATTCACATGTACCTCTAAGAAATTTCATTATCGGTGGTGTCGTGTGTTCAAACAATTTGTGCTATAAGTGTAACCAGCGTGACAGAATGTCTATTTTACGATAAGATATGTGTTAATTTTTGTGAAAATGAGCTCATAAGACGTTTGAAAGCTTTTGAACATGGATTTACTATTCAACTTGACGAAATTACAGATATAGCTAGATTATCGATCTTGCTCGTTATTGTGAGATATGTACATGGAACGGCTACTCAAGAAGATAAGCTAATTAGCAAATGTCTACCATCTAGAATAACTGCGGAAGAAACTTTTAATATTGTAAATTCATATTTTAAAAAGCATGATATACCTTGGGGTTTGTGTCTTCAAATACGTACCGACGGAGCAAAGGCAATGCTTGGAAAATTGAATAGCGTAATAGCACGCATGAAACAAAAAAAAATCCTCACATGAGAAGTACTCATTGTTTTCTCCATCGACAAGCTCTTGCAGAGAAGAAAATGTACTTAAAAAAAGTACTTAATTGTGTTAAAATTATAATTTTTATCAAATCAAGACCATTGAATTTAATACTTTTTTTCCCCCAATTTATTGAGTGAAATTATGGGAAATTTACATAAAACACTACTATTGCACACGGTTATTGGCTATCTCTAGGGAAAATGTTGGCAAAATTTTGAGGATTAAAAAATGAAATAAGAATTTTTTTTATCTGAACATGCACCTCAATTAGCTCAGAAATTAAATGATGAAGTTGGGATTCGGAAAGTTATGTATTTTTACCTATTTCAATGAGTTCAACATATAGCTGCAAAGAACAACTATCACTATTTTCAATGTACAAAATAAAATTAACGCCACTTTTTTTAAAATTGAAATTTTGGGAAGATTACATTTTGAAAGGTAATATTGAATGCTTTCATAATTTGCATAATATTTTAGAGGACAATAACGCTGATCTCGATAAAAATATGAAAATTATTTTGGTCCAACATTTATCAGATCTACAAAAAACATTTCTTGAATATTTTCCTGTTCAGAAAGAGAAATTATTTTGGATCCAAAATCCTTTTGAAGACTGTGACACCTCAGAGTTTCCAATAAAAGAAAGAGAACAACATATTGATATTTGACCGACACCCAACTGAAATTTAGTCAAGTTGACATTATACATTTTTGGATTGATATCAGAAAAAGAATAACTTGAAATTGCCAAAAGAACTGTGAAACATCTAATGTCATTAGTTTCAATCTATGTATGCGGAAAATCTTTCTCTTTGTATGCTGCGAAAAAAGCAAAATACAGAAATAGACTGGATGCTGAAGATGACATTAGGTTGCAGATTTCAACAATTATTCCAAACGTAAAAATACTTTGTAATGAAAAACAATCACATCCAAGTCATTAAAAAAAAATTTAATTAATTTGTTACGATTTAGAATATTGTTGCTATTGTTAGAATATACTTTAGAAGGAAAAAACTAATTAGCTACCTTACCATTCATTATCTTATTAAGATGTTTGTATTGCGATAAAATGAAAATGCAATCATAATTTTGTAAATTTGAGTAGGATTAAAGCTTTGATATCCTATTTTTTTGTTCTCTTTGATCAAGGGGTTCCTTCAAGAAAACGGTAAGCTCAAAGGTTTCCCCAAAGTGTAAAAGGTTGAATACCTCTGCTCTAAGCCATTTACCTGTTTCTCATTGGATGAATACTTGATTCTGATGAACACTTCAGACTACCAAAAATCACTTCATACGATTATATATTCTAGAAATTTTCTGATTGATGGAATACTAATGTCCGATTTTTTTAAAAGACTTATCAGGAAACTTGTTTCGTTTTAGGAACTATTTGAGTCTTAACAGATTAGCAAGACTCTTGAATGGGTAGGTGTGAGACCCCCACTACTAAGTTCTCCCACAATTGCAGTTTGAAATGACTACAGCTATCTATGACTTCAGTTGGTGTTAAGTTCATTTACCTCCTGGCCCAGCGCAGTTATGTAAGTTGGTTCACACTTCGCCCCAAAAAACAAACACAGCTTTGTTTACATCTCAATAAGGCAGTAACTAGATAAGATAATTTCCACAGCGCAATTTCCATGCAATGAAAATTGCACCAATATGTGAAACTTATTCGCAAATTTGCTCTACCAGTAAATATTAATAAATATCGTATTAAAAGTGGAAAAATCAAAATCGGCGTTTGACAATTATTATAGGATTAACCCACACTCGGCAAGCAATAAGGCTCATCGTTTAACAAAATTCGTAAGATTTACAACAAAAAAAATATTGCATTCTAAACGTCGTGATCCTTCTTACAAAGAGTTAATGAATTGCAATAGATGTCCATTACAAAGAGCGAATTTAGATTCTTTTAAAAAAGAAGAAATGAAATAATTTTATATAATCAATAATTTTTCAAAAGCCAACTGTACATTCTACCACCATAATATTCTTAAGAAATCATTAAAACAAAATGAACGGTAAATGATAAGTAATGTAAGAATCTTAAACATAACTTTCATAAATAATTTCAAATGGAAAATAAAATCGAGAAAAATTAGAATTTAAAAAAAAGTACGGTTCGGAGGGAAAATGAATGGTTGAGGTTAACGGCGCAAAAGCCAAATCTGGATATGGTGCGCCAAACAATGTATGATCTAGACGTTAGAAAAAATGGCAAAAGTTTGTTCGCAAGTAAGAAGGTCAAAATAGAGAAGGATCGCTAAGATATCCCGCGAGTGCATCAACCATGTTTACCAAAAACAGTAAACACCATGGGAGCACTACAGATCCCAAAGTCATGATGCCATATTTACCTGCTGCCCTGATACAAACACCCTAGACCAGGTCCATGACACCATGTCGCTCGAACAATACAAGTCCATTTTCAACCTCACTTCACAGTTGCCAGGGGGAGGCGCCGGTACAGTCAATGAGATGAGCAGGAGAAGCAGGACGGGAACAAGTGTGATCCCTTAGTCCTGTTTCAACGTGGCAAGGTCTTCCTGGGAGGAGTGGGTGATGTACGTCGGGATTGTATTCTCCTGGTAGGGCTATCCAAGGTGTGAAGGCCACTCCATTATTCCCAGCTAATATTAACAAGCCTAGAGGCAAAGTCAATTGTCTTCCCATGCGGTACCTCGTTGGAAATAAGCTGCTTTTTACCCGTAGTCATGAACCATACTTACCTTAAGAATGCTAGTCCCCGAGGGAGAAAAGGGTTAGTGGAAAAATGAGATATCGTAACTAAACTAAAAAGATTGGTAGAAAGATACAACAACAACAAAAACATTGGATTCCGCTAATTAATACATCTGCCTTTATTCGATTGACCCTTCACTCTATTTGAGGCTTTCTTTAAAAAATTAGAATACCACACTTATACACATGATTTTTTTTTTTCCATATATTCGTACAACAGAAGTATTGCTAAACATTTTACTTCAAGATCGCAGTACTGAAATAAAACGAAATAAATAAGCTACACACTTGAAAACCAAATAAAAAATAATTCATTACATCCCAAAATATCCCGAATCAGCAGCGACATTATCAAATTCCAAAAGAGAGAGAGAGATTCTTTGAATTCAAAGCATTTCAAAAAGTATAAATTATCATTCATGTGACATTCTTTCGAGTTCTAAAAAGATAAAATACAATGAAATGCAATTTCAGATAATGTATTCAATTGAATAAATACAGATAATGACAGCGGGATAAATGGATAGGAAAATAAATGATTTAGAATGATACACTGTAGGATAATTTAACAAATTTCGTTTGTTCATTAACCCAAATTGATCTTTCAACTGATGGAAAAGATACATGTATTTATTCAAAGTGACTTTCTTAAAGCTGCGTTTCTTTTTCCTGTATACGAAACAGTACTTCTAGCCACAGTTTAATAACTAAAAGGGCAAACAAATATTAAAATATAAGACTTCCGAAATTAGCTGCAGTTTTTATTTAAACGACTTCATTGGCAAACTCATTCAACAATTTTGTTCATCTTATAATAATTTAATTCACTGGAATCTTTTAAATAAATTAAATGATAATTTTTCTACCGATACAATACAACCTCATAACTGTATTTTTATATTGAAATACAGTCAAACCTCCAAATTTCGGATTTCTATACATCGAAAATCTCTATACCATGAAACAGTTCTCAGGAAACTTTAATTTTCACTAAAAAGCAATTTCTGCAAATCGAACAAAATTTCTATTACAACGAGCAATTTTTGAATTTTTGCAATTAATTGCGTCTGATTACTCAACCAATCAGGACATATTTGATGATTGATTTGATCAAGATTAACTCGTAGAAGATGATGACTATGAAGATGAATTAATTGTAAAACCATCAAGAAAAGAAGAAATATTCTAAACGGTTCAACACAACTTGAGAGATTTATTCCTAACGCTCTTGAAGCAATGTTTATTTGTCCGAATAAAATTAAACATAACTTTCAAACGGTTTCAAGTAAAGGATTATGTTCAAAAAGACATTAAGAACTACTTTGTCCAAAAATAAGTAAAAGTTTCGTTTCATATTTTGTATACAATCATAACATTTTTTGTTGAATGTTAGCAAGTTTAAAAATTATATAGTAATACAATATTTAAAATAAATTTCTTTTATAATTTAATGCTTTGAGTCTCCATTATCTTCAAAAAATAAACTATAGATAATTGTTTTTGAAAAAAACTTATAAAATTTTCACCGCGTTTTCTATAAAAAAAAAAAAATCCCAGAAACCTTAACATTTGATTTAAAGAAGCTTGACTATATTTATTTATCTTCCTTAAAATAACTATGGCCACTCTAAATTTTAAACAAAAACACCTCATATAGAAATCCTATTCCTAGAATCTATTAACATTTAATAGTTATACAAAGAAGTTAGACTAAAATTCCGAAATGATTTGTTCTCTCTCCAACCAGAAAACCTATTAAAACACATCAGAGAAGGGGAGTTTATCGGTTAGATTAAGATCGATTTTATTTTTAAAAACTGTAACAGAAGAATTTCGAAAATATCCCCCCCCCCCTTTTTTTTTTTTTTCTTCAGCAGCTCAAGACATTCTTAATTTAAGAATCTTGAAATCAATAAGCAAAAAACTGTCCTTCAAAACATAATTCCATTAAATAGGAAGCAAATTAATTAAATCAAATTTTTCAAGCAAAATTAGTGTTTTATCAGAAATTGAAATGCAAACAAAAAAAAATATGGCAAGAAAATATTGTAAGGAGTTATTAAAATTAATCTTAAATAAGGAGGAAAAATTATTTGTGCAAAATACGAGAGGAGACTGGTTTCACGGATTTGATGGTAATAAGATAAGACTTTATTGAAAACCAGGTTAATGAAATAACACAATCTTCAAAACACATTACAAGTAAAAAAAAAAAAAAAATTGATGCATTTTACAAAAGTATTTCTCAATTAACATGATGCATTGTTTTAGAATGAAAAAGATGCATAACTTAATGAAAATAAAGCATAAATAGTGAATACATTTCAGAGAAAAGGAACATCTCCAAAAAATTACGAAAACTGTCATTTCGAGCAGACAACCGAAATTTACTTTGCCTGCATAAATTTCGTATTATTCCATAATTAATGTAATTTTAAAAATAGATCTAATGATTAAAAGCATATATACATATATATTAAGAGAAATGAATTTTTAAGCCAAGATTTCAAAGAACAGAATTCTCATTTATTTTTATAAAAAAAAAACCTTATGAGGTAGGAAAAAATCTCATGATTTTTTAAATCCAAATTATACAGCGTTAAGTAAGCCCAGACAAATGGTTAAACTTTGACGGGTGAAAGCTATACATTCATTCATTCAGATAAAAGTTTTTATTTTTGGTCGAATTCACTCGCCGTCACTAAGAGAGGTATAGAAGGTTGTGGCGACATATCGTGTAACATTCTGACATGCTACTTCACTCTCCAAAGTTCTACGACACTAATGGAGTTCTTAGCTTACTCAATGTGCCATAATGCAGCAACCACCGCACTCCACGCGACAGTTCTCCATGGAATTGAGACCTTTCTAACGGGTTCTTTATGGTACGTAATAAAAACAATAGGAAAGCAAAGATACATACTGGATTATTTTTCCATGTCTGAAGTCGAATACTTTTTTCTCGAATACTCTTTTAAGAAATCGAGTTGTGTACGAAAATACCCATGGTTCATTTTATGTTTAAAAAAGACACTACGCAAACGAAAGAAAATGACCTTTTGTTTCGAAAAGAGGATACAATTTCACTCAACGGCCAATGGAATTGGAAACTAAATTGATTCCATTTATGTGGCAGAATTTTTCCTCATTCGCAATTAAGTTTGTCTCAAATATTTTTTTAAAAAAAAATTACAATTACCTTTTTACTAAACGTTAAAAAATTAATCTGCCCGAGGCTAAAATTCCCATTAGGGTAGTGCCCATCTCCTTTACTGTTGATTTTTAGCCATACACAGCTAATTACAAGCTAATATCCGAGCCGAGTAACCCAAGTGAACTTGGTACTCCTTTATTGACCCAGTAGTGTTAAAGGGCTGAGTTGATCTATGACCAGCTACCAAAACCACCACGAATTGAGTAAGTGAGTGCGTGAGTGAATGGATGTAAAGGTTATTGACGCAAGAGCCAGATGTGGCTATGCTGCGAAAAACAAGATTTAACTGTGGTTTAGACGTGAGAACATTGGGGGGGAGACAAAAATGGTTGACAAGGAGAGTCAAAAATAGAGAAGGATCGCTAGGGTATCCCGGGAATGCGTCACCCGTGTTTACCAGAGACAGTAAACCCCATAGGAAAAAAAGATCACTAGGGTGCTTCGGGGTCATGATGCCCTTACTTACCTAAAGAAGGAAAGTCTCTGAGGTCCCCTGATATCATTCCCAGGGACAAAGTGCCCGGCTATACTCCCAGACGCTGAGTACCCATTTCAGTCGCCTCTTACGACATGCATGAACTACAGTAGGACTATTCTATCATGCCCAGTAACCACACGGATCCCTCCTCGTACATTGGCCAGCATTGCTTGCAGTCAGACATGCTAAACACTTAACCTCAGGGGCCATATAAGAAAACATATCAACACTTAACATATACCTATTAGTACCGCAACCAGTTAAATGAACAATTTTTTCGATAACAATTTTATTATTCCTGATTGGAAATAAAAATATTAATTTTGGTAAAAAAAAAACTATTGAAGTAACTACAAGGTAATATTTCAACAAAAATACACTGCGCAATTGTAAACGAAAATGCTGTCTTCATTTTGCCTTTTATATTATCACGTTTTGCAAATCCAGTTTGACGTGGTTCTTCTCTGAAAATGTTACGAAAAATTGCTCTTCCAACTGTAGTACTTATATGCATTTCTTCCTAAACAGTAACAATCAATCGAAATATACTGATCACTTTTTGTTCATTCTTTCTTCAGAACAAAAGAATAACCTTTATTTTCATCTTCGCCTCAGTAATCAGAGTCTTATAGATCATTTATTAATTTTCATCCGTTCTCCTACCCTTTCCGGAAGGAGAATTCAATTACATAAACACTTGGATATGTTGTTAATGCTTTCTAAAAGTTTAGAGTGTCTTAAACTGACATCTTTCTACCTAGGGTAAAACTAATATAATCGTATAGTGTTTTAACTCTTTAAAAACAAAATTTGCATTTTGTGTTCCCTTTCCTTGCCTAAAAATGATACTTGCAATCTGAAACTGCAGACATTTCATTTGAATTTCAATTACTTTTTGATTTAATATTTTACACAACAATCGCAGTAGATGTGCGCAGCAAACTGATGCTAAGTGTAGAATGTGCCTGTTCATAATAATGTCTTCTGATCCGATAACCTTATAACGCATTAAACTTTTCTTCCGGTCAAATGACCTACCATGGTAAATAACAATAATGTTTTTCTCAAAATAAACCAATGAAAAAGAAAGATAAATATTGCGAATTTAATTGCACATTTTGAATTAGAAAAAGTCAAATGAGCATGTGTGTGCGTGCGTAAATATTCTTATCGAAAGTTTACAACCAGTCATGGTATGTTTAGAGTTGACACACCAATAAATCAAAAATTAGGTGCTAGTTTAGATCAAAAAACGACCTCAGCCCATTTCTTCCAAGCGCTGGACAACACTACGGCTATCTAATGTACGGATGTAATAAGCGTAAGATGCGATAGCTATAAAATGTAACATGCGTATAAGGGTATACAAGATTCAATATACGTAAGATGTACTACATACAGATATAATAAAATTCAAAATTTGGATGACGGTACAAGGTAGATCGTGATATTCTAAGAAACAATCGTCAATTGAGGCCAAAGAACAGTAGGTCGAACAGCTACTAAATTAATACTGCACACAATCCACCTTTTTATAAGAAAGAACCAGTTAGATTATTGATTATTGGGAAAGAAGCAAATAAGTATGGCTCAGGAGCTCTTTCTCTCCCCCCCCCCCCCGAAAAAAAAAAGAAAGGAAAAAACCTGTGCTCCCAAAGAAGGAAATTATTCAGTACACACCACAAAAGAAGATATAAAAAAATAAAGAGTAAGGAGAATACATATACACCGAGTGACAGCTGACTTTTGTATTCAAAAATTAATTATTCCATCCTTTCAAACAGAAATTTGGTTCAGAAGACAAAATTCTAAGAGGGGGATTTTCGAATCATGCAGGAAGGCCTTGAGCGAAAAAGAATGGAAGGCGGTTAAAATATTCTCGCAAAAGACTTTATTTTTTTTATTATTATTATTCTCCTTTCTTTTCAAGAGCCAAGCTGCTCTTCGAGAATCCACATGTGTGTCGTAACAAGTATATTCTTAAGCTTCGCGAAGCATTTCGAATTCGAATACATTTGAGGACTTTGTGAAACAACTCGGAAGATTAAAGGTTGCCTGCCAGATCGACTTTCCATTAAGTTGGGATCCAAAGTAAGAATCCAAAAGGGCTGAAAATGTAAAATATTTTTCAGAATGAAAACACACAATGTAAAGAGAGTTTTCCAAAGAACGTGGTGTATATATCATTTTTTTTTCCTCCTCAAAAGAGATTTAATATTTTAAAATCTTTTAAGTAAATCTGCAAAGAATCCTTATTTATTCAGCGCCCGAAAGAAATGACGGATTATTTTATGAAGAAAATTTTTTGCTTTTCCGGCCTTTTTAACCATCTTTAAAAAAATCATCGAGAATTGTGTCTCACATTAACTAAGCAGAAAATAAAAAAAATTTCCACGTCACATCAGTATGGCTCTGCAATACTTATTACGTTTGCAGATGTCAAAATCATCCTTGACACAATAAGCAGATTAAGTTATGAAAATGAATCGCAATGTATCATTGTACTTCGTTCAGTTACGTATTGCTTCGTTTAATTTGAACATTATTGAATCCATTACAGAAGAATTTGTTTGAGACATCTTAGACTGTAAAATGCTTTGTTTAATGGAAAGAAATAAGTGTAATTTTAAAAGTTTAATGGGAAAAGTACATTAGCAGTATTCTATTATACACTTTTATATATAATTTATAATGGAAAATAGTTTTGTGTTTATTTCTCTGATGTCATTTTAGGGCGATTTTTTGTTATTAAACGAGGAAAATGTTTTAAGTGTTTGAATAAAAATTTATTTTTAAATTTACATGCTCTTTCCTCCATTTTTATTTTGAAATTTTCAGTTCACGTTGCAATAATAAAAAAATTGTGTGGATTATCATAAGAAAAAACTGGTATTTGATACAGAGCAGGTTATCTTCTCTCTCTTTTTTCAGTATGAATTGCACATTATTGCAATATTGTGGAGAAGAGGGGGAGGCTTATGTCACGATTAAATATTAAAACCTTTCAGACTTTTGTTTAAAAAATAGAGACCATAAGAAAGATATATGAATGTTCATAATTTTATATAAAATAGTTTAAGACACAAAATTTTATGGGAAACTATTTAAAATAAATAAGAAAAAAAGTTATAGGTTTCTAAAAATGTCAAGACACTGTCATTGGTAGTTGCATCAGCAAAAATTAAATTGGTTTCTATCAATTTTTTCAAATAAGATTCTATATGCGTTGCCGTGATTATGAACTCGTTATTGTTCTGTCGTATGTATTTTCAAAATGTTGAGACGAAGGAATAATGTGATCTTGAGAAAGGCAACAAAATGTACAGTATGAAATATTTGGATACTTGTCCCTGTGTGTTTATTAAATTTTTAAAACTCGCACTGAGAAACCATTAAATTTAGATCAATGTAACATTTAATTTTTGCCTTTTCTTCTAAATTGTACATATCTACCACAAAATTCATTAAAATTCATAGAAATATCTTTAACGCTTTAGTTGTTACAACTTGTGTATGGAAATCAACTGTCTTCAAGTTTCTTTTCGCCGCGTACTTTTGCCGTACCGGTACTTTTCCACGCTTTTCCGGCGCCATCGCGCCGCCGCGCCGCATTTTGCATGCGTACGCTTTGGCCGCATAACCGCATCTGACTCTTGCGCCATTAAAACACTATCACTCACTCGGCATTTTTGGAGACATTCCCCCGAAAGATATTTTATTCTCTTGTCGTCTCCTTTCAGAATTGTCCAGAGACTGAGGTTTACAGCCGTTTCGAATTTTCAAAATTATGTTTTCTTAATTTTATCTCCAGTTATCTTTTATTGTATGCTTGTCTAAAACTCTTAATTATTCGTTTTGCGTATCTTTTACTAAAATTTGAAAGGGAATTCAACTGTTCCTTTGCTTAATTACGCTGCTATTCAATCTTATTTTGGTATATTATATAACTCGTGAATATTGTATTATAATGACATATGTAGAGTTATGAAGTCCCACATA